>JAODAL010007954.1:0-97500 GCA_025379985.1 Phyllomedusa bahiana | reverse complement strand
GCCATTAGGTGCAATGGTCATAATTAAAAGTTCTATTATGGAAATCCTAGGACGGTAATGTGGTGCAATATTAATTAATAATATGATTGTGGATTCAGCACTGAGCTGTGCAGGGGCGCAGAGCAGCATTTCTGCTGGGTCATGAATATATATGGCATATCCATATGAATGTAGGACACACGTTACATTATTTACCATAAATATGATTATATCAATCTGCATTTCAGACGGGCAAGAAATATAGGTTTCAAGACGTTACTATACGCTTTATGTTTAACATACGTTTAAAGACTATACGCTTTGGTCCACATGCATGAACCTGTTTAGATCTAAGACTCACTCTTTTGCCTATAGTAACCTATGGGAAAAAAGTGAGTTTTAGACCTAAACAAGTCCATACATGTGGCCCTTTATGTTTAACATATGTTTAAAGACGTTACTATACGCTTTATGTTTAATATACGTTTAAAGATGTTACTATACGCCTGTTTAATATACAGTCATATGAAAAAGTTTGGGCACCCCTATTAATCTGAATCATTTTTAGTTCTAAATATTTGGGTATTTGCAACAGCCATTTCAATTTGATATATCTAATTACTAATATTGCACATTTTGTGTTAGTACAATAAACCTCATTTCAATCCGGAAATATTACTGTGTCCATCAGTTATTGAGATATCAAATTGAAATGGCTGTTGCAAATACCCAAATATTTAGAACTAAAAATGATTTAGATTAATAGGGGTGCCCAAACTTTTTCATATGACTGTACGTTTAAAGACGTTACTATACGCTTTATGTTTAATATACGTTTAAAGACGTTACTATACGCCTGTTTAATATACGTTTAAAGACGTTACTATACGCTTTATGTTTAATATACGTTTTAATAGGTTTTAAGAGAACTTACATTTCAAATTGTGAAAGTTAAGGAAATCCACATTATATTTTAGTCATGTTAATGGATCCGGACACAGTGTAAGTGGCTCCATTTAGTCACCCGCTTAGTCCCTCTCTTAGATTTAATTTTCTCCCCTGCCCTTGTGAAATAGCTGGGAGCTACATTTGCTGATCTGGCTTTCTAGACGCTTTGGGAATCTGCAGGGTGTATTGACAGAACCATTACTATGTGGAATTTGTGAAAGAGGATAAAATCTATAGATGCCCAAGATTCACAATGGAACATACAGAAAAACAATAGGCCACTCAGGCTTTGTATCTGGACTACATTGACTTGCTTACGGCTGGTGGCAGATCCAGAGCTACTCAGGTTTATGCTATACGAAGGCAGGTAGATCAGATTATCAGGGATGAGGCCATTCTCTGATCTGTCACTTCACACGTTTATTTCTGTTCTGGCCACACAAGTGGAGAGCAGCTATGGAAATATACAAAATCCATCCAGGAAAATACACATATCACTGATAATACAAAAAAAGAGATGTAGCTGCAGTCACTGATATAGCTAAATATAATAAAGAAACTTTATACTAGATGCAAAAACAAAATAAAAAAATAAATAAATACAAAATAATAATAATAATAATAATAATAATAATAATAATAATATAATATAATAATAATTTAATGTGATGGGTGACAGTTCCTGCTATACCGTTGCGTTTTCCTCTAGGGCATCTTCCAATACATCACAGTAGAATACGCAATAAATAATTTTTATTTGGATTTTTAACCCTAATATGTTATCGCATTTATTATGGAAAGGTGTCACATATTTAAACATATGTAAAATTTTACAAAGGAAAAAAAAATCTAATTTCTATCTATGTATCTCATGTTATACTTATGATACATTCAATTGTTAGTCATCTGTGTCCGTCCGTGATGATCTATCTACAAATATTTCTTATCTATTTATCTGTCTATTTTCCTTCCATTTGTACAATGTGCAGAAAGTAATGACACGATGTTCACATTTTTAATCAGGGTGTGATTTTTTTTGGGGGGGTCATTCTCAATCACCCATATTAATTCCAGTACAGTGTATTTTATTGCTCTTCTCCCTGGAATCTTGTTTTACATATTTTGTTTTCAATCAAAAGTAAATGTATACTCCTATCAATAATCAAAAGTGTATAAATTAATTTAAAAAAAAATGATATTTAGGCCGCAGAACGGAAGCAGGTATGTATAGTATGGTTCTGCATCAGTGCACAATCAATAATATAGGATAGATATATAGATAGATAGATAGATAGATAGATAGATAGATAGATAGATAGATAGATAGTAAAATAGATAGATAGATAGATAGATAGATAGATAGATAGATGTCAAAATTACATAGATAGATAAATATAATTGCCACAATCTACATAGATAATTAAGATAGATAAAATATAGATTGATTGATTGATTGATTGATTGATAGATAAATAGACGCCCAAATTAAATAGATAATTTAATAGCTAAATAGATAGATAAAAGATAGTTTAATAGAAACAGATGACATAAAAGACAGATTAGATAGATAGATAGATAGATAGATAGATAGATAGATAGTAGATAGATAGATATAGATCATATATAGATAGATATAAGTAGATAGATAGATATGAGATCATAATAGATAGATAGATAGATATGAATAGATAGATTGAGATAGATAGATAGATAGAAAATGTAGATAGATAGATAGATAGATAGATAGATAGATAGTAGATAGATAGATAGAGACTATAACAGACGATAGATAGATAGATAGATATTTGATCGATATATAGATAGATAGATAGATAGATAGTAGATAGATAGATAGATATGAGATAGATAGATAGATAGATAGATAGATATATATATAGATAGATAGATATGAGATAGATAGATAGATAGATAGATATGAGATAGATATATAGATAGATAGATAGATAGATAGATAGATAGATAGATAGATAGATAGATATGAGATAGATAGATAGATAGATAGATAGATAGATAGATATGAGATAGATAGATAGATAGATATGAGATAGATAGATAGATAGATAGAATAGATATATAGATAGATAGATAGATAGATAGATAGATAGATAGATAATAGATATATAGATAGATAGCTATAAATAGATACGATAGATGATAGATAGATAGATAGATAGATAGATAGATAGATATGAGATAGATAGATAGATAGATAGATAGATAGATAGATAGATGCTTATAAATAGATATTCCGTGAGCTATTTTGTCATTTCAAACGAGTCTAATTGCGATATCACGATTTTGGCCTGGAGTCATCTCCTAGTAAAGTTGCAATGATGAAAGCGATGAAACAGTCAGCTCTCATCTGTGCGGAAACACAAAGCTACAAACCTTGTACAAATGAAACACATATAAACCCGTCTCTTTTTCAAAACCATTTTACTGTCTTAAAGAAACTTTATAACTTATTTACAAAGAGTTTTGTTTCTTTTTTTTTCTTAAGATACAAAGCAATAAGTTAACATTTTCAATATAAAACTAAACTTTAGACATAGAAGAACACTAAACACAACTGATCTCAGTAATCACAGATTTCCAAAATTTCACAAAGATGTCAAGGAAAGATCATCATTTCACAAAAGCATCAATGGCTACAAGCAACAAAAAATAAAATAAAATAAAAACAGAGAGGGCAGAAAAAAATCTGTGCAAACAACTTTACAGAACCCTAATAACATTATGTACAGGGGAAGTGGGAGGGGGAGGGGGTCCACGTTTCACATTGTAACCCCCCACCCTCCGCCCTAGGAATCCTGCAACATACTGCGCTGCAATATGTGTTTGCTTCTCGGGTCGCCAGTATGTGAGGGGTTAATATCTGCAATATTGGGACAGAATTGGATACCACAAAAATGAGACATTTTTAGTGTCTTTCAAGTGAGCTGATCGGAGAAGGAACTTTGTCCTGTCTTGTGCCAATGGTCTTAGTGGGCAAGACTTGCTGGGCCTAGACTGTGGAGAACACAGTGTCACATAGAGTAGTGAATGGGGATTGTAGAAAATGTAAAAGCGCACACTGTGGGCCAAACTCCCCATGATTACAGTAAATTGACCTGATCATATATAAATGGACATGGGGAAGAGCTGCAGGTCACACTAGTGTCTTCTCCGCTACTTCCACTTTAGTAGCAAAAAAAAAAATCATTTACTTTAAAATAAATACTGATTTTTTAAACTAATCCATCAGAAACTTAGGCTCTGGAGACAGGATCCTACAGGGGAATGTGCTGGTTGTTGGAGGACAGAAGTTGGGTAGATGAGCACAGATAAGCCAAGACAAAGACAGACAAGAGGGTCCTTGTTTGTTCCCCCATTACCAAGCATCTCTGCTTCCAAATGTCCTCAGAGTATATCATGTGTTTCTCACTCCCCGCAGCCAGGCTGCCCAGTGCCTGGTGGTAGGGTGAGTAGAGGCAGCTCTGCCAGGTGTCAACAGTTGGGTACCAGCCCCCATCACATTGGTGCATATCTGGGCTCCACACATGGAGTCACCATCATCATTATCGTCATCATCATCATCAACATCAGGCTTGTCAAGGCACAGAGCTTCTCCTCTATGTGTAATATAGGATCATGTCATGTATGCAGTTTTATTCTGGGGTCCACCAAGGGAGGTTTGGCTGCGGTCACCATCACATCAGCTGAGGCTGCTGCATGGCTTCTTGGTGAGCTGATGGGTACCAAGAGGTGTAGCTGGGTATGTAAGCAGCTGGGGTCCCAGAGGTGCACTTCCCAGAAGATGTAGGGGTGTTCCATACTGGGGGGACTGGAGGGGACCCGGCAGATAGTGACCGGCCATTAGCTAGCGCGCTGCTCTCCAATGCTGAACCTCCTTGCTTCATCAGCTTCTTGAATTTGGATCTCTTGTTTTGAAACCAGATCTTTACCTGATGGGGGAATGAATAATAACTATATTACTGCTCTCTATATAACATACATCATATGATCATCTACATAGAATCGCCCATATACCCATCTCTGCATTCCCTTATATTCAATTACTGTCCTGTGTATAGCATACAACACATTATCCTCTACAGATAATAATCTATATATCCACCCATATTGCCCTTATATCCAATTATGGTCCTACATATAACAAACAGCATATGATTTATATACCCAGCCCTGTATTCCCCTGATGCAAATATTTAAACAGTGCCACATGTACCACACACACACACATATATATATATATATATATATAAAATATATATTATATATATATATATATGCATGTATGTATGAATGTATGTATGTGTGCTTACATATATGTGTTTATATTATATTATATATATATATATATATATGTGTGTGTGTGTGTGTTTGTGTGTGAATATGTCTTTATATGTGTGTATGTATATATATATATATATGTGTGGGTGTGAATATATGTCTTTATATATATATGTCTGTGTGTGTGTGTGTATACACACATCCATGCATACACACATATGTATATGTATATATGTATGCATGTGTGCTTATGTATGAGTGTTTTATATATATATATATATATATATATATATATATATATATATATATACACACACAAACATCTAGACACATTTTTTATATATGTGATTACCGACAAGTGCAACTGACATGTATTAAATTTATATGTGGCTCCATGTGTCGATGCTTACACACATAAACGGGTCTAGATGCGATGTCATGCAAATTCTAGTACAATACTGACATATATATATATATATATATATATATATATATATATAATTATATATATATATATATATATATATATATGTATATATATATACACACATAATAAAATAATATATATACGTATATAATATCTTTATATAAATATATATAGCATCGGTTTAATAGATATATAATATGTCGGCGCCAATTGTCGCTGTTTACACATATAGATGCTCTGATGCAATGCAGGAACTATATATATAACCAATAGTGCAGTTTCCAGCAGGCACATGCCATATGTGATGGGCGCATTCCCATTATAAGGTCACATCCAGACATACACAGTCTGTAACTTCTTACTATGTAGAATAATTCGATGTCTCTATTAATATTATACATATGTGATTCAGCCCCAGACATCTTGTATCTCAGTGTAGTAGTAATACTAGCAGTGTCGCTGCCTGGGATAAGCTGTGGATATTGCACACATCAGAGGAGGATGCTGCTGAGGACTGTATTATTAATAGTGCAGCGCAGTCCTCTATATGTGCAGTGATTTTTATTTCATTTGGCAAGCACGTGTAACATACAATTAACACAATCCCTTTAGTGTCTCCTGTCAAGATAAATTGTTCCTATAATTGATTGTCATAAAATACCATCACTTGTACTTAGAAAACTCCACCTTAACATTTAACCATTTCTCCCCCTGAGACACCGATATTAGGCAATAAATGTATTAACGCTGCTAATAATCAAGGCGCCCGGGTTTGGGATCTGAGGGGGATCACTCTGTGCCTCTGTCAGGGATCTAGATTATGTTCTATACAATTGACTGTCATTTAGGTCACATTTCTAGAATTTTCACATAACTAAATTGATGCAGTTTTATAGTACATTGTACATATTGATTTGACACAATTCCAGGCCAGATGTATAGGATTGTGAGCAGGGTGCTGGGGAGTACTGATATCAGGATATGGGTGCCAAAGCTGCAGAATGGGTGCCAAGAGGCGATCAGGGGGTGCCAAGCTATAGGCTGGAGGCTTGTTGGGCTCTTTGCCATGAGGGTGCCTGAGCAGGATACAGTACCTGTGTCTGGGTGAGTCCCAGGGAGGCTGCCAGCTCTGCTCTCTCGGGTAGTGCCAGGTACTGTGTCTGCTGGAACCGCCTGTTCAGTGCCTGCAGCTGGAGACTGGAGTAGATAGTCCTGGGTTTTCGGATCTTTTTCCCTTTGCCATTGAAGCGAACCTCCCCACCTTCCACCACTGTGCTCTTCTCTGTCTCTGCCCCTGTACATGCAAGAAACACAAGCAAATCAGGTAAAGTGCACAGTGACAAGCAGACAAAAAGCAACACATCACAATAATAAGCTCCAGCAGCCAGTGCAAGTTGTGTTATTTCCAGCATGCTGCAGTTTAGGTTTAATTACCCTTAATTGCATACATTGTTTATAGCGCCACGCAATAAATAATTAGGCAGGGTAATGTGAGCACATCTGGGCTGAGGCTGCAATGCACAGAGCCGCTGCAGGGAAGAAGGACTGGGGGGCTCCTGGCAGCAGCAGCACTGATACAATGAGGAAGACAAGAAGAGATACATTGTTACATGCTTGCTATGAGAGTACTGTACCTGTCTCCTCTAAGCGGGTCTGGCTGAGGCTGGAGCTGTTGGGGTAGGGCTGCACGGTACTGATGTAGGGGTTAGAGGAATGGCTGCTCACCGAATTCACATAGGGGTAACCCAATGGTCTGGAGAAGGACGAGGCTCCGCTGTACGAGCTGTCATGCTGGGAGTGCAGGCAGTGCATGGAGTAGTGTCCATGGGACATGGGGGAAGGTGGCATCTGCTGGTTCGGTGGCCCAAACTCCATGAACACCGCCTTCCCTGACACCGGGCTGTTAAGACTTTCTGGCATAGTAGTCATGGTCATTGCTTCTCTCTTCCTTTTCCTGCCTTTATTTTTGGGGGAGATTATTTTTTTTTATTTTTTTTTTGGGTGGATCCCCCCCTTTAAATTTTCAAGGGGGTCTTCCTGCTCCGGGAAGGGATCCTAATTTAAAGCAGATCGGATTTTTTCACTTTCCATTCATAAGAAAATGGAGTTTTGTCTCTTTGGGGGAAAAAAGAAAAAAAAAGTCCTAAGCGTGAGGCTGTGAAGAGCTACACAAACTCGCCCAAGAGCTTTGACTCAGCCCGCTTTGCATATTCAGGAGGCGGCGATGCCTATTGGACGGCTGGCTGAATCGGCGCTCGCTGATTGGCTAAGGCGCGTCCCGGGCTGTGCAGGGAAGGAGCGCACAGGAGACGTCCCAGTGGCCTGTGCTGTGGACTAGAGCGACGCACACTCCACTAATGCAGTGCACACTCGCCAGAGCCGCGGCCACGGATGGCTTCAATCAGCCCTGAGAGTTGGTTTTCCCCTCTCCCCTATTTTACAATTGCCCGGGTGCTGCTGTTCAATAGACCCAATGAGCAGCTCCCCCACACTCAGCACTTTCCACTCCATTTGTGATTTGAGACAGCAATGATAATTCTGCACAGTGAGAAAACCTGTCACATCCTGTAAACAGGACACACACTGCAGCTGGGCCCAGAGCAGGGCTGTGTGTGCCCCAAACCTCAGTGTGAGTGGGGTGGTAGCATCATAATCCCCCATCTAACCATATGTACTATCAGGAGGCATTCATCAACACGCGCGATCTTTACAAACCTCTGTGTGTGCACATCGTCTATCTGCTGTAGTGTCAGCACATGCATCATTTTATGTCGTATCGATATTGCTGTTATGGATATATTTGGACTGGTTCCTAAATGTCATAATAATAACAACAATAACAACAATAATATAATAACAATATCAACAACAATAACATCATTAAAATGAAAATAATAATAATAAAATAACAATATAATAATAATAATATAATACACATAATCATATGTGATTAATTATTAGTATTACTACTGTTATTATTACTAGTTGCAGTAGTAATAATACTTATTACTAGTATAACGGTAGTATACTACAATCATTGCTTCCACTTCATAAACACAATTATTTTTATTAGTGATATATTCAGACTGCCAAGATTTGTATTAGTTATTACTAATATTAGAACAAATAGATTTTCCTATGCACATTAATATTAATAATAATGTATTATTGTTATTACTACTACTACTAATGTAAAATATTGGCTCTAGTTTATATATAGAACCATTAGTAATAGCTGTATATTCAGATTGCTAAGATTTGTATTACTTATTATCAGTATTAGAACAGATAGATGTTTCTATGTACATTAATAATAATACATATTATTATTATTATTATTATTATTATTATTATTATTACTACTACAAATATTGTAAAATATTGGCTCTAGTTTCTATACAGAACTATTAGTAGTAGCTTTATAGTCAGATTGCTGAGCTTTTCATAAATTTGTAGTAGAGGAATAGACAAATTGTGGTTCTTTTGTCCAGTGATGATGATTATTGCTTGTAGTATAAAATATGCGCTCTGGTTCCTATGTCCAATTAATATTATTAGCAATATATTCAGATGCTGAGTTTCTGTACACGATTAGCATTAGTAGCAGTTAGTGGAATAGATTGGCTTTGGTTCTTTTGTACAATGATGATTATTATTACTACTAGTAGTATAAAAATAATGGTTTTAGTTCATATATACAATCACTAGTAGTAGTATATCCAGTGCTGAGCTTTTTATAGATTATTAGTAGTAGTGTAGAACATTAATGATGATGATAATGATGATTACTGCTAGTTGTATAGAGGTATTGGCTCCAGTTCATATATGCAATTAGTATGTACATATTGCTGCACATACTAGATATGGAATAGATAGATTTGCTGCGGTTTCTTCTTATGTACAATTATTATTAGAACATGATGTTTCTCTGATTCTTTGAACATATAAACTGCAATGCTTGTGTCATCTAGTGTGTGTGTGTATATAAGCTATAGATACACTAAAATAATCTGACGAATTAGAATTTACAATAATATTACTAAACATTAACTCTGATTTGAAGCTATTTCCTTTTCTGCCTGAAATCTAGGATTAATGGAATAATAACTATCCATGGATTTGGGAGAAGGGGCATGACTCCTGCCGGTATCCGGGGCCTGCGGCACCTCTTTGTAGGGGTAGATAGCTCCCTATCCTCTGTGTAGGAAGCCCAGGGAGAATCCCCATGACTTTGCAGGGTAATTAGTGAGTGCTGCTAATGATTCTGCTCCTCATAAGGCAGTGCTGTGTATGACTGTACAATGTGCAGCTGTATATCCCTTTCTGATTCATTTGATTAACTACCAGTCTCAAGTGCTCTGCTCCCCAGCTAAACGGCCTCATTAGCATAACACTGATGTTTAATTTTCATACGCATAATTAGCCATATATTTAACAATAATAGCAACATGCTGCCTTTCACTATTAACCAGCCTGGGATGTGATCCGGCCTTAGGTGAACCTCCTCTATGCACTGCTATCACACTGTAATAATGGGCTCAGGCCACCTGATCACACAACACTTGTGGGATATTGATATCCTAATAATTCAATCTTTATCTTTAAACTGCACTCTGTCTGGCTGATAACACATACAGCTGGAACCTGGCATTGTAAAGACTAGGTGTCACTAGGACAGACACATTAATGCATACAGTCATAGCTAAGGATTGGTCACAAATCACTATGAACAGGTAGCACCAGTTTCAGGCAATTCTGCTGCTTTATAGACAGAGAGAAAATAGATGCACCTCAGCATGAAAGGGTTAATGAGGGGGGGGGCAGGTATTCTCTGTATTAGATAACCATCAGCTGGTCACTGCTGTGTCTATCATGGTTGGCACCCCCCACCACCGAGGAGCTATTTTAAGGTGCCATAGGGAGTGACATGTGATACCAACATTATTACTTTTTGTATGAAATCATCCCTGTGTAATGACTGAAATGATTAACCTGTCTAATTTAACATCACTGCCAAATGGAGAAGATTCCTCACAATGCCAGGCTAGGAAGACGCACAACTGGTTCCCAGTTTATCTACCTCTGAGGGTTTCTTTAACAGGAGCATAATGTGAAAAACTGGGCACTGAAAATGTACACATCCCTGCTCTTTCTACATGATGTTGGGAGAGAAAGGGGTTAAAACTTATTCACCTGTTCATATCTATCTATCTCTATCTATAGTGTATGTATGTATTTATATATAAGTTATTATAGTATATATATATATATATATATATATATATACACACACACACACAATATGTATCTATCTACAGTATCTATGTATCATACCTATCCATCTATAGTACCTATATATCTATCTACAGTATATATATATATATCTATCTATCATATATATATATATATATATATATGTATATACAATATGTATATATCTACAGTATCTATGTATCGTACCTTCCATCTACAGTACCTATATATCTATATACAGTATCTATCTATCCATCTACAATACATATATATATATGTATATATATATCTACAATATGTATATATCGTCCCTATATATCTACAGTATGTACTGTATCTAATCTTATCTATCTATCGTAACATATCCATCTACAGTATCTATCTATCTATCTATCTATCTATCTATCTATCTATCTATCTATCTATCTATCTATCGTACTTATCACATAGTATCATAACTTACATCCCCGCTAAATAGATTAGTAAATATAAATTGTTGCTTTTTTTCCCAATCCCCAACGCTGCAGAACATGACTTGTAGGACCACAGGTCCCAGCATTCCACAACCAGACCTGCAGTTCCACAACAACCGGTGTGTACAGTATCCAAAGCCCCAACAGGAGCCCCGTAACCTTATCTTATCCTACAAAGCAAACTAGAATGAAAACACGTTTCAGGTAATTTGTGATAAAGCACAGCTTGTTGTGTACACACATTTCCGTTTATTAGCCCCGTTTTAATTAAGTTTTTAAATGTGTATAGTAATAAATCTCAGCACCTCCGGGTAATTGCTGCACAACAGCTTGTTACCACAGCAGTGGGTAAAAATCCTCCAGTCTTAAGTAAAATAATCGCTGCTTGGTACATACAACCTGTTTGCACACAGGGCTGGAGCTGGACAACAACTAAAGTGATCTAACTAATAATAATCATATTTAATAGAGACTCCAAGGTTGTCGCTGGGAAATGTATAGATGCAACTTGTAGATTTAATCAAATTATCAGCAGCCAGACTGCACTTCATTCCCCATTACAGGCATTTATCAACCCAAATGGTTTAACTATGATAAACCAGGTGATAGATTTCTAGAATCCTATATATGTCATAATTTTATAATAATTTATCTAATATACATTAGCTAACGGATGGATACTGTAGCTGGATAAATATTTGAAGGTTAAACGTCAAAGAGATGATTTACTATTATATATCATAATGTGATGTAGTGCAATTTAATGCATATACTACACTTCATAGCGTTACATATACAAAATACAATTGTCTTGACTACTATATAATATGTAATATATAATGGTTTATATTATATGTAATTATATAATTCTGGAATATAAAATGGAAGATTGTAAGTATAAATATATGTGGAATGTAGTGTATACATTTGTATATTCGTTATAGGGTGGAATATAGTATGATGTGATGTAGTGCATTGTAATGTATAGACTATACTACATAGTATTATAGACACAAAATACAATTATCTTCATTACTATACAATACATAGTGTAGTTAGTATATATAGTAGATGTAATATGGAAAATAATATGGAAGCAAACACACACACACACACACATATAAATAAATAAATATATATATATATATATATATATATATATATATATCATATATATTTGAATCCATACATATATACATCCCATATTATATATATTATACAGATAGATTGAAGGAAAGATAGCTAGATAGATACCCCAATTATATAGATAATTTCATAATCTCATAGCTAATTACATAGCTAAATATATAGATAAAAGACAGATTAATAGACAGATAGATAGATATAGATAGATAGATAGATAGATAGATTAGATAGAATATGAGATAGATAGATATGATATGGATAGTAGATAGATATGAGATAGATAGATAGCAGTGGATAGATAGATAGATAGATATGAGATAGATAGATAGATGGATAGATAGATGGATGGATGGATGTGTGGAAGTATTAGGAATCTTCCCAATTCCCCTAGGTCCCATAGATTTTCTCGTGGCATGTATGTGTTCCAGGGGTCTGTATCCTCTAATGAATATCCATTAGAGTAGGGAGCATCAGGAGCCTCATGTTCTATCTAAATTTTGGTCAGTGACTCCATCAGAAAATAAACCTTTGTATTAATCGCCATTACAGTGTGTGCAATGTGTTTCCTTGCTGTTACAGATGCGGTGGAGATCAGCCCCAGCCGGGTCTCTGCTGTTGGACTGCATCCCAGAGGATGGTTAGTGGTCTGTGTAAGTACAATGTGAATAGCGAATTAAAAGCGCTTCCATTCCGCCAGGCTGATTAGTAGCTGCCTAATTACACAGCACAAGCGTCACCTCCACTGCAGCCATTGGTCATACTCCTGCCTTGTATGGGCTCCATCATCCACTCTCTTCTCCAATTTTATACCTAGCTTTTAATTTTTCTAAATATATATTTAGTGTATTTCTTCCTAGATTTCTAGGAAATGGACACGATGTGGTCTCTCTGCAGAATTCACTATAAAGCACATTATAGATTTGCAATGTATTTTTTTTAGATAAAGTAGTATTCACCTGTAATACCATGTAAAGCTGCACACAACAGACTCAGCGCTGCTCCAATGTTCTTTCTTTCTGTACACTGTACATGCACCTTTCTATGTATCTGTACATGTTATGGGTTAATCACAAATAGATCCAGCAATGCATTTTTATTTCCAGTTGTAGTTGGCAGAGGATAACACATTACATGTCCTGCAATAATGCGCTGTGTTTGCAAATACAATCTGAATGTATAAAACCTATCACTCCTATAGGAAAATATCTCGACTACATAGAGCTGGAACAGTCATTTCCTACAGGGTCTATTTATCAGATATTGTTGGCATTTATTTTCCATTTTACATATTGTGCATAGATCAAAATCAGTCCTGTTCTCAGATTAATATTCTTCATCCAGTTGGGTCAGGATCTCAGCTCCTTCTGAAGTGATTACGATCGTGTGCTCAAACTGGGCTGATCTGAAAGTTACAGAGACCATTTCCAATGGATTAGAAAGGAGCAGGGATGAAATATACAAATTCTAAAACACAATGGATAGAAATACAATTCAGTGCAAATTAAAATAGTATTAATCATCACAACCCTGAGGACAATCATGTAATGTAGCATACTCAGTAAATCTATGTCTATACATCAATATCTATCTATCTACTATTTAACTCTATTTATAAGCATCATCTATCTATCATTATCTATTTATTTAGCTATGAAATTATCTATGTAATTTGGGCATCTATCTATCTATCTATCTATCTATCTATCTATCTATCTATCCGTCTATCTTTCCATACATGTATGTATCTATGGTCTATCTATCTATATATTTTATTTATTTTATTTTTTTATTCCTTACATGTATTTTTTTCTATCTATCATCATTATCTATCCATGTATGTATTATCTATCTATTATGTATTATGTATTATCTCAATCTATTATCTATATCGTCTATTACTATCCTTCATCTATCTATCTAATCTATCTATCTATTCTATCTACTATTCTATCTATCTATCATCTTCATTCTATCTATCTATCGTCCATCTACATTATCTATCTATTCCTCTCATACTATCTATCTATCTATCTATCTATCTATCTATCTATCTATCTTTCCTTCCATTCTATCTATCTATCTATCTATCTATCTATCTATCTTTCCTTCCATTCTATCTATCTATCTATCTATCTATGATGTATAGCGCTAGATTACTCGCACAAGATATGTGTATATATATATATCTTACAGTTGCTGCTGAATGGTTAACACAATGATATTTTTTGCAGCACACCTTTTCTTATCCATTGATACCGCTGTCCATTTGTCCTTGAGGATCTTTAAATCAGGAGCCCCTTCCATAATTATAGGTTCTGAAATTCAGAGGAGAAAATACATTGCATTGGATTGATTGAGGTTTTGGAGGGGTAACCAGAGCCACACAAGGGTTTAAACTCATTTGCTTGGTTAACTAATTCAGTAAATATGTAAAGTAAACAGCTATTCCATAGTGCAGATGTGAAGGATGGAAATTATAACCAGGCAGTGGAGATTAACACGACAGTCATCAGCATTCAGGGGATTACTCCCCCACGTATCCAGATTGAAGACAAATCAATCAATCGCCTGGATGAACATCACCTATAGGAAGAAAACCATTGCGGGGATACAGTGCAAGAAGAGTCTATGAATAGGACGTTGGAGTGCAGACAGCACGCTGGCACTTGTAGTTCATCAGCAGCTGGAGAGCCACAGGTTGGCTATATTTAGCCTAAAGGTTAATGATGAAGTAAACAGGACACAAGCAGCTGTTAGCCCGGTGTGAGAGGTCACAGGGATCAAGGCTGGTGATTGCCCCTCTGGTAAATGTTTACAGCTGTGCCATCTTTAGGGGATGGGTGCTTGATGAGAGGATACCTGCTGCAGCATGTGAAGCGGACAGGCCAAGGGTTTCTGCAGATAGATTGCACCAGGGAACGAGATTATTATAAATTATTCAAACAAACAGGGATGATTTTAGGTGCAGGTGGATTTCAATGCATTAAAGGTTATAAGCTGGAGCAACACAATTCGTACAACTCTGCAACTTCTATGCAATAGCCTATATGGAATTGTGGAACTTGTAGTTCTTCAATATTTGGTTGATGTAAATAAAATTGCTTTTTCATCTTGCAATTCTGGGAGTTCTAGCTACACTTTATTTAGAACATGGTCCTTTTCCTTTGTAAATATTTGCCCATATTTACTATTGCTGTCTAAAAATTAGGGCCACATGTATGAAAACTGTCTAGGTCTAAAACTCACTTTGTTGTGCATAGCAACCAATCAGAGCCCATAGCAACCAATCAGAGCACATAGCAATCAATCAGAGCCCATAGCAAGCAATCAGAGCGCACCTTTCATTCTTCCACAGCACTATATGAGATGAAAGGGGCGCTCTGATTGGTTGCTATGGGCTCTGATTGGTTGCTATGGGCAACAAAGTGAATTTTAGACCTAGACAGTTTTCATACATGTGGCCCTAAGGGCCGGTTCACACGGCTTATTCAAGCCATAATTGTAAGATGGATTCCGCCCGCAATACGGCTTGAATAAGGGGCGCAGCGGGGGCGCAGCTCCCCGGCCCCATAGACTTTCATTATCCACTGCCGGGATAATGAACATGTCACTTTCCTCCCCCTCGGCATATTCGCCGAGCGGGCCGGAGAGACGGAATCCATATTTCTCTATGAGAACTGTGGATTACCGTAATGGCTGGGACGGATTTCAGCCATATTGCAGCGCAGTACGGCCCGCAATACGGCTGCAATCCGTGCCCAAAATAAGCCGTGTGAATGGCCCTTTAGTGTAAGGTTAAACAGGCAGCCTAAAAATGGGCCCGCTTTATCATTGGGTCATGCGGTTTGATCACTTTGGAGTATATTTAATTTTTTTTTTTTTTTTTTAAAGCTTTTAAGAATAACTATTAGTTGACTTACTTTGTGTGCCAGAATTTTGGCACACTTGTCCCATTTCTGTTATGCAATGCCCCATGTCGAAGAGGTCGCCAAAAGTATCTAAAGCCCCTAATAAAAATTTAACATACTGCTCCGAAAATAATCCACTTTTTGGCGCATTTTACGACACTCTTCTATTAAATCTGGACCTCTTTTTCTCCACACACATCAAGTAATTTTTTCCCATTACATCAGTGGTGTCTAACCTGTGGCTATTGCCAAGCTACATATTACTGGTAGCCACAGGATAGTTAGTAGTTTGGCAACAGATGTATCACAGTCTTACAGAATGCTGAGACTTGTAGTTCTACCACAACTGCAGAAACACATTACACAAGGCTGGTGCTATAAACCCAAATGCTGTGAAATTCTATCTATGGCCACCATGTACAATGTTGCTAAGGGTGCTTTCACATGGTGCATTTTTGACGCGCTTTTTGATGCATTTTTGATGCTTTTTTGTGCAGGAAGGCACAGCAGTTAATGCTGTACATTGCTGCACAAAAAAACATGCCAAAAACACATCAAAAACCCACCTAAGTGGCTTCCCTTAAACAAGTCTACACTTCACACAAGCCATTACGCATGCACTCCCTGTCTTGTTTGTAGGAGCATCATTATGCAGGAATTAGAACGTGATTATTGGTGACAGCGTTTTATTATGTATTATTAATAAAGAGTATAGGGATTGTACTGACCTATAGTAAATGCCATCCCTTCTTCCATTTCCATATCATTAACATTTGCTAGAAAAAAAAGTATTTACATACATTAGAACAGATGCTTTATTCAAGATGTTTCTTAGATGATGCTGCTACTTCAAACAATGTTTCATTTTATTCATTATAACAGTAGCTGCAGCAAGCAATTTGTTTTTCCAACGTGTCTCATATTTCCCCTACATAGACTGTGGCAGTAAAGTGCACATCAAACTATGGAAAAAAATGTAAGTTGGAATAAGATTTATTTGATTTAACATTTTTTTACATGAAGATACATTTTATAGACTCCATATACTTTTTAATAGACTTTTATCAACTTTGGTTTATCATATTGTATGGAACTACGGGAGGTGGGGTCCAGGTATTGGGGCGGTAATATACACCTGGGAAAATAAGTATTTGATTACACTGTCGATTTTGCATGTTTTCCCACCTACAAAGAATGGAGAGGTCTGTAATTTTTATCGTAGATACACTTCAACTGCGAGAGACAGAATCTAAAAAAAATTCAGAAAATCACATTGTATGATTTTTAAATAATTAATTTGCATTTTATTGTATGAAAAACGTATTTGATCACCTATCAACCAGCAAGAATTCTGGCTCTCACAGATCTGTTAGTTTTTCTTTACGAAGACCTCCTACTCTGCTCTCATTACCTGTATTGCACCTGTTTGAGTGTTTGGACAGGTGTCTTTTATACAGGTAATAAGTTCAATCACACTCCAACCTCTCCACCATGGCCAAGAGCAAAGAGCTGTCTAAGGACAATAGGGACAAAATTGTACACTTGCACAAGGCTGGGATGGGCTGGAGGACAATAGGTAAGCAGCATGGGGAGAAGGAAACAACAGTTATTGCAATTATTAGAAAATGGTATTAATACACAATGACTGTCAATCTTTCTCGGTCTGGAGCTCCATGCAAGATCTCGCCTTGTGGGGTAAGGATGATTCTGAGAAAGGTCAACCCAGAACTACATGGGAGAACCTGGTCAATGACCTGAATAGAGCTGGGACCACAGTCTCAAAAATTACCATTAGTAACACACTACACCATCATTGATTAAAATCCTGCAGGGCACACAAGGCCCCCTTGCTCACTACAGTACATGTCCAGGCCCGTTTGAAGTTCGCCAATGACCCGCTAGATGATCCAGACGAGGCATGGGAGGAGGTCATGTGATCAGATGAAACCAAAAGTACCAAGTACTTTTTTGTATCAATATCACTCGCTGTGTTTGGAGGAAGAAGAAGGATGAGTACAACCCCAAGAACACCGTCCGAACCGTGAAGCATGGGAAACATCATACTTTTGGGGTGCTTTTCTGGAAAGGGGACAGGATGACTGCACTGTATTGAAGGGAGAAAGGATGGGGGCATGTATTGTGAGATTTTGGCTAACAACCTTCTTCCTTCATTAAGAGCATCGAAGATGGGTCGTGGCTGGGTCTTCCAGCAGGACAATGACCCAAAACACACAGCCAGGGCAACTAAGGAGTGGCTCCGTGAGAAGCATTTCAAGGTCCTGGAGTGACCGCCTTCAGACCTGAACCCAATCGAAAATCTTTGTACTCAATGTAACCCAGCGACAGCCCCAAAATCTGAAATATCTGGAGATCTGTATGGAGGAGTGGGCCAAAATCCCTGCTGCAGTGTGTGCAAACTTGGTCAAGAACTACAGGAAACGTCTGACCTTTATAATTGCAAACAAAGGTTTCTGTACCACATTTTAAGTTTTGTTTTTCTATTGGTACAAATACTCATTTCATAGAAAAAATGCAAAATAGTTATTTCAAGTTCATACAATGTAAGTTTCTGGATTTTTTTTTTATTCTGTATCTCACAGTTGCAGTGCATCTACAATAAAAATTACAGACCTCTCCATTCTTTGTAGGTGGGAAAATTTGCAAAATTGCCATTGTATCAAATATTTATTTTCCCCACTGTAGATGCTAGAATGTGGCTGTTTTATGGCAATGTCCAATTAGTCTATAGCTAAACACAGAGGACAGAGGACAATGCTCTGAGATGTATGAAGAAACACAATTCCAAGTCTTGGCACCACCAGCTTCTCAGTAGACTGTGTGAACCTATAGAAAGCTATTTCCATTCACAAGAGCCGGATGTGTCAGTGTAGAAGAAACATTGACCCACATTTACTATTGTGGTTATGGAAGAAAAGTGTGGTAAAATATGCCAAAAAATGACGCATTTTTCGCACAGCATGTCGCAGTCACATTTATTTTGAGCACTAGACACACTTTGCAACCTCCGTGATATTGGGGTGTGGCGTTGCAGAAAGTGAGTGTGGCTGGTTAGGTACCAAAAATGCACCAAGATTTTGCCGTAAAACGTTCGACAAATATGAGTTGGTCTAAAGAGTTGGACAAGTCGAAAGATACACCAAATCGCATGAGCCACAATGATAAATCTGGTGCAGTTTTAGACTGCCTGTCTAAGTTTACACTTACTTTTAGACAGCAAGTGAGGGCCACTGTAAACCCCAAAAATATTTACATGTAAATCAAGATGCTGAGGATGACAATCTCCACCAAAGCAACTTCAAGCCTTCTCCAAACCACACACAACTGGAGAATGTTGTCTGAGGTGTTTCCAGAACAAGCAATATAATCAATAACTATACTACTATTTAACATAGCATCAACATAGTCCACAGCAAAATCACATTACAGAGGGTACATGTAATTAAAATTTAAACAAGAGGCATAAGTGCCCAGCTCCCAAGAGCTTACAATCTATGGGGAAATAGGAATGACACAAAAGGTAAAAATGCTTGTTTTGTACAGTGGTCCAACCATCCAACCACCTTTTATTAAAAGTATATGAGCCTATCACCAGCTGGTATCTGTGTGTGGAAGGATATAAAGTGCATTACAGTGCAATATCACTCCATGCTATAAAATAAGGCCCCATTCCCATCTCGCTTTTGTGTAACAATTTACGCTGATGGATGCCGTGGCAGACCTGTGACATGGCCATAGACTTCTATAGAGCAGACGTATAGACAATTTACACAGTTTCTGTACCAGACAGATAAGTGTGGTCTACCAGGCTTTTGTGTCCAGAACACAAAACATATAGCATCCATAAATAAAGCTAATGTAATATAATTAGAGGTCTATGGCCCCATCGCGGCCCCACAGCAGTATCCATTGAGATAATTTTTTGCAGTATTCCAACGGTAACCAGAAACTGGAGCTGAAAACAAGTTGGAAATGGGCCTAACCCAGTAACCATGGGAAATCCTGTATCTGTGGGTGTTGGGGACATGAGCAGTTGTATTACATTCTCATGAGCACAACAGCTATCAAAATAATGGCTCTGCATATCCATCGGTGAAAATTCATCCTGACCCACCAATTTCGGTAGGACCCGCCAACTGATTGATGTGCATGGGGACCTCCTGACTGATTTCTGATAGATAATGCTGGGAAAGAGAAGCATTGGGAATGTTAAATCTTGACATGTAATCCATTTGCTTTGCCTAGAGGAAAGCCACCACCAGAGGCTTAGATGATCACCTACAATGAAAAAATACTGATGCTTGCATAGACGTTCATTTAGGATGAATTCACACTACGTTAAGGCTACATTTAAAGTATCCATCAGGGTACCATTAATAGAGGGACCACAGCGGATAACTTGATGCAGCGACGGCGGCCCCATAGGGAATAATGGAGCAAATGAAGCCTGGTATGGGCTATGTTTGCTCTATTTCCTGGCACCACATACTCATCTTGGGGACTTAGTAGCGAAGTCTACCAAGATATTGAGTCCTGCAAAAAATGCGTATGCCATTGGGAAAGAGCAAACATAGCCCAAGGGCTACATCTGCTCTATTATTCTCTATGGGGCTGCTCGGTATCCACCTGTGTACCTTTATTCATGGTACCCTGACGGATACCTCGAATGTAGACCTTAACATAGTGTGAACCCACTTAGATGTATAAACTCCTTGTTTTAAATGTTGATCCAGACTGATCACTACTCCGGATCAGGATGGAAATGTTTAATTTTTACCTTTCTCCTTATCAGCAGGACTAAATGAAGTTCTAATGTTACCCATACCATTCCTTATTCACACCTTCTCTCCACTCTTGCTTGAACTTGAGCCACATATGTCTTTTTAACCAAACTATGTAATTATGTATGGAAGACATTTTCTTTACTCCTCGATGAAAACAAATGCACACTCAGCTGAATGGAGTTTGCATGTGTATGGGAAGGATGGTGGCTATTGAAGGTGTATGGTAACCTTTAGACATAATTATGGAGTAAGAATGTGCTATTTGTGGCCTCAAGGTGGTCATACATATAAGATGGAAGTAGGTTGATGGTTGAACAACAGATGATTGCGTGGGGAACGATGTGTACACTGACACAGCCATATACATTCTAAGGAAATGTTCACACGGCGTGTTTAATATGTTTTTGGATACGTTTTCGATCCAAAAAACGCATTCAAAAGCGCTGCGTAAAATGCATACAACACACAAGTGTGTGTTTGGATGCGTTTTTGCTGCAGCAGAAACGCACCCTATAGTTTTAAATAGGGTGTCTACTGTGCAAACGGAACAAGAATTGACACGTCAATTCTCTGAACGAATCTGAAAGACGCATTACAAAGACGCTTGTAAAACACGTATCATCTGAACACCGATGCGTGTTTTATATTGAAAACAATGTAAATCACACTGTACATTGTTAGATGGGTGTTTGGGTCCGTTTAGGGTCTGAAACATGGATCCAAACACGCATCTAAAAACAGATCCAACACGCCGTGTGAACATCCCCTAATACTTATTGTCCACTCCAGTCATTGAAGCTTGCCATATAATGTACAACGGCTCCCAGTGAACGCTCTTTCTAAGAACTTTTTGTTCATGAATAGAATGATCGTGGCAACTATTGGATGAAAACTTTAAACACTGTTGAGTTCTTTCCAGGTGACAATGATATGGGATTCATCTGTTGAAACGATTGTTTAAAGAGGTTGTCTCACTACATTGATTCTTCCGGTTTTCTTGGTTTCATTTTGGATTCAGGGGCATGTTTACTGGCTTCTACTAGGCTGCAGTAGAAGCCAGGTCTGTAGCTATAGCAACCAGTGCTGGCAGCCTATTAGGAGAGATTGAACAGGTCTGTAGCGATAGCGACCTGAGGAGCTGATGCAGCCCATACAAGTGGGGATATATAGGAATAGGTAGGATACTGCAATATGTGTCCATTACCAAAGTGACTTGTTTTGGCAAGATCTTTAACATAAAAAGCAATCTTTGTAGTGAGACAACCCCTTTAATGTTAAATTTCACTCAATCGTTCTGGTTGTAATGATCCTTTTTGATCAACTTTAGACTAATCTATACGGCCCTTTAATTTATACCAATTAACAGATAGTTGACTTTTATTCAGAACTGATATTACGTCGCCCAAATCGCTATACATTTCACTTACCTTATGGGCTTTGGGAGATTTCTCTATGATGGTTTCATAGGTAGGAAATTTTGTAGGTGATTGTAAAATAGACCATTATCCTCTTAGAGCATTTAAAACTGTCTTATAGCGATGTGACTCAGGCTGTTATATTGAAGAGCTATATGTAAACACTGCATATCGAACTTTGTTATAGCAGCTTTATCCCCACGCTGTGGCCTTCATTAAAACTGCTGGAAATCCTAGAGAAGAGGAGGTCTGCATTGCTAACCCACAGTGAGAATATTGGATGGCTTCTTACCTAATTGTGGATGTACCTTCTGCTGGTGAACTAATCCAAATAACTTATTATAAGTAGGAAATGAGTAAAGAACAGCGTGTGACTATAAAATATTACATCTATTAAAATCCGTTAATCGCTAAACATATTCTATAGTCTTTCTCTCTTCTACTTTTCTTTTGCCCTTATATTCTGGTTTAGTTTTAGTGGCAAGATAAAATACATCAAGGGTTGTTGTGATTTTTTGATCTTTAATTTTGATTAGTAGGCTATGTGCACACGGCGGCTTCACACCATAATTGCGGGGGGTATTTCGCCTGCAATTACGGCATGTGTGTGGGGGCGGAGGGGGGGGGGGGGGCGGCAGCGCGCCCGCCCATAGACTTTCATTATCCACGGCGCGTATCCCGCCGGGATAATGTGCATGTCCCTTATCTCCCCGCTCACTGTATTTCGCGAGCGGGGAGAGGAGACGGAATCCATAGTTCTCTATGAGAACTGTGGATTACCGTAATGACAGGGACCGATTTCGGCCGCATTTGCGCGCAGTACGGCGCGCAATACAGACTGAAATCCATCCCAAAATCAGCCGTGTGAACATGCCCGTAAAAGGCACATAGCCACATTGTTTGGGATCAGCATTTACAATATTACAAAGAGGAAAGTAGTAAAGAAGAGAGCAATGAAGTGTTTATGAGACTCAGGAGAAATCTACGCAATGGCTGCAGCCGTATCATGAACTTCTCTGGAGCAAACACTGGTGAAATATTAGCCAGTTTTACAAAATGGCCATATCTAGGAGCATAGAAACATAGTAGATATGGTTGGAACAGGTCATCAGTTTTAACATGTGCTGATCCAGAGGAAGGCAAAAACCCCATAAGACGAATGCCAATTGCCCCCCTACACAAGGGAAAATGTATTCCCGACGCCAATTATGGCATCAGTATAATCCCTGGACCAATGTCCTATCTCCAGAATCTAATCCCCATAACCTGTGATATTATATTTTTCAAGAAAGATATCTAAGCCCCAGCGGATTCACCGATAGCTATCAGTATTTCTCGTATGTTTTATGTCGCTCGTAAGTTTCCGCATTCCACTGGCTGCAGCCATCTCCATTAACTTTACGAGAGTATATAAATAAACTGAATTAACATAATCCAACTAGAAAGAGGTGTATATGTAAAAAGGAAGGTGTTACCCAAATTTGAAAAAAATTGGGGTCCTTGACTTGACACCCTAGGTCTCCCTTTTTCTCTTCACAAGCTTTTACAGACTTGAGCTGTTGATCTCTCTTACAGCTTCAAATCCAGGGGTAGTTGTTTCCTCCCAGTAGGTGTGTCTTCACTCACTGAAGACTGGTGACCTCATCATTCTGTGTGAGCAGTGGAAGGGAGAGGATGTCACAGCTCTGCAGACCTTCTGCAGTGGTCAATTCTCATGCCTCCAGAGCTGTCACCTCCCTCCACAAGCTTCTTGTAACCAGAACACCTGTATTGCTGTAACCAGTTATACATACAGCCTCAACTGATTAAACAAATGTGAGAAATGCACTCTGCTCTCCCCTCTGTTATCAGGCAAGAGGTAGAAGGGGGAGCAGTGGGTATAAAGCTGTGTTATATGGGTGATGGGAGCAGACTGTATAAGATTGTGTTATATGGGGGAGAGTGAATCTAGCAGCTACAGACTCAGTAATTGACCAGATCCTTCACATAGATAGGAGCATAGAGAGGAGCTCATACAGCCTTTATTATACAGACACAGTCAGCATAGAAAGCTGAGTAACCTATTTTCACTTTCAATTTACACAGCTCAGAGGGGAGTAAGCACAGGGTGCAGGCAGCCAATCACAGCACAGGGGGTGTGTCCCATCCATGGGGCATGTCCCAACAGGCTAAATGAAATACCAGTCAGCCAATCACAGAAAAAGGGCGTGACCCAAACCCAGGCTGCAGTTTTAGGTTTGAAACACATAGATTATCTTATATCTACTATACTAAATGATTTATGTAATGCAAACCAATTGCAAAAGTGCTTATTTCTACTGTCCCCATCATTAGAGACATGATTTTTGTAGCAAGAAAACCCCTTTCAGAACCCGTATTTCACGTCTTGTGCTGGGCAGTGGAGTAGTGTAGTCACGTGAGGGTGCACCACCCAAGGAATCGTTAGTGCTTTGGATGCTTTAAAAAATACTCTGGTTTTGTTTTGTGGTTTATAAGGGGGAGGGCATGGTCTTTGTTTCTGCATATTGAATCTCATTATGATGCATCATAACGTAATTATTTCATCATATTTCCATATATGTATAGCTTGAACTTTGTATTTATATTGCTGATGTTAAAAATAGAGATCTAAGCCCCCCTTGAACTTGACTCCATCATCACAACCTCTTAAGGCTGCCAGTCCCATAGTCTCGCCGCTCTTACAGTAAAGAATCCCCACTTGTAATAATGGTGAATCCTTCTTTTCTCTATTTGTAGAGGACGCCCCTTGTCGTTGTTACTGCCCAGGTTTAAAAACAATCACACAAGAGTGTGTACAGTCCATTCACATATTTGTACAAAATAATTAAATCGTCCCTAATATTATTATTATTATTATTATTATTATTTATTTTTGAGCGCCCTTGGTTCCAGAGCGCTGTACATTCAGGTTTCATACATAACATAGGTCAAACAAGTACAAAGGTGACAAATTAATAACTAACTGGTACAGAAGGAGAGAGGTCCCTGCCCGCGAGGGCTTACACTCTGAAGCATAAGTAGTTTTATTATTTGTGCAATGTTGCTTTAAAGTGAACCCGTCAAGTGATTTATGCTGCCCTATCTTAGAGTAGGATAAGCTCTGTGATATTATAGGTTTATATGATTTGAAGCAGGATTTCCGAGTGAAGAGCAGAGAAAATCCGGACCGGACTCCTTAAGAGACGATATTATACCTGCTTAGCCCGTCCTCATTCAGTGATTGACAACGTTCCTTATATCAGTGTTTGTACTGTGCAAACTGTCAATCACTGAATGTGGGTGGGGTCAGCAGTACTTTCAGGTTCACTTTTAAAATTTTCTCTGCTTTTTATATTACCAATCATCACAGTGCAGTGCACAAATATAGGCATTTTACCCAGGAAATACCGATACTAATCAGTTGGACTTTTCAGCTAATCACACACGCCACAGAAACAGACTGTCTGTGGCATTGGGTTATGGTTTCAGGTCACTATAGCTCAGGAAAATCTAATGTATGTTAAAAATATTGTAATATACAGTCATTGTAACTTGATATAGTACTGTTTACAGATTGGTTCCATAGTGGCAGTAACAGGCATGCAATATTTTTACAGAAAAGTTGTTTTGTTCTCCAGCCAAACATGTAATTGATTCCACTGGTAGCAAAGACTCTACTTTAGTATAATAGTCATGAAAAGTCCAAGTGATGTAGGTATATCGTTATAAATAAATATAAACTCTATTGACCTAAGATACAGTGAGATCCACTGCCTGCCTACCAATATTTTCACTCTCGTACCTGCCTCCTACATCATCCGGCTTCCTTAAGAGCTCACTTATAAAATGATTGTGTTCTTTTTTTTAAAGTATTTATTAGAAAAACACAGTAAGTGTTCAGAGCATAGCCTTGTGTGTAGGATGAACTGACATAAGATATGAAATGTAATGTCGAGTTTTAGAAATGATTACTGTTAAGCTTCACCGTTACAGATATTTATAGAGAAGGCGCTCGGCTGGGCATACTGTAGACCTTCCAGATATACACAATATGTGATGGAAATATCCATTACAGCTTGGATGAGAGATGAGCCTTGTCTAAACTATTTTAAGTAACCTGTGTTGTTCAGGGTTGTCCAGGAGACTTAATGAGTGCCAGGAGATTTTCCTATACCACCTGCTCAAAATGTTGGCCCTATATAAAATGGGTGCATGCGTTCATGCTGCTTATATAATATTTCACCGACTTTATTAACTTGATGCAAGACTTATCAGGTCAGGTTGGTCCAGTTTTCTTTTTTTTTTTATACATATGTTTATTAGGTTTCTCATGAACTTCATAGTAAAATGGTTACAAAGTGCATAAACAGAGTTGAAAAAAAGGAAAAATACAATAAGTTGTGATCAGTGACAAACGGTAATTAATGCAGTTTCAAACAACCAGGCAAAAAGGGGAGCCTTCTCCCTAAAAAGACGCATGGAACTTTGCACAAAGACTGATCAAGAAACCATTTTTTTCAATGTTAAGATAACAGATATATACGAACACAACTACAGGGTAGACATACAACTACGACAAACACACCAATGTTGAAGGACAAAGGAAGAGGGAGGGATAGGGGGATGGGAATCATCTCCACTGGGTTAAAACAAGTAGCAGTAGTTAAGTCTGTACCTATGGTCTCATACTAAAGGGAAAAAAAATGCGGAGGTCACTTGGTTCTCCCAGACGCTATGGGAGTAGGTTGGAGTATACTTGGGGGGTTAGGGGACTATCTGGAAGTTGGAGAGTCCGAGGAACCTGTGAGCGCCCCGTCTAGGCCATTTGGGAAAATCAAAGGGGGAAGAAAATGCCGAACTTCCTCTATAGGCCAAATTTTAAAGGGAAGGGGTTTCCAGGTGGAAAAGAATTTGTCTGTGGGGGAATATTTTCTGACTCGGCTTTAAATTTCTTTCAAAAATTCATGTATGACTTAACCTGCCGCAAAAACCTCACCTATGTCCGGCATGGCTTTTTCTTCTAGCCATTAAGCAATCATCGTTTTGCCAAGAGGAGTATTATTGGAGTGTATGTATTTAGGCAGGTCGTCAAATCATAAAGAGACAAAGATCGGTTTTTAAAGGTATTCCCCAGATACCTCGCGCCCCCAGCACCCTTCCAAGTTCATTTCAGAATTTTGGGATTCGGGGGCAAACCACATCCCTGACTAAGTCTGCTTCGGCTGCTGGCACTTGGGGCATGCTATTTTGCGGTTTAGGGGGGAGGTGTGGGGGGGAAGGGTAAACCCGAAATGGGGGGGTGCATGAAACGGAAGATTTTCCCTCCTTTCTCACTAAGTTTTGGCCCTTTCAGATTTTTTCCACCCCCAAAAGGCGTATTCGGGAGTCTAGCCCGGGGGAAGTGTCCCCTCCCATCTGGCCAGGGGTCCAGAGGATCTATCTGAGGTCAGCGAGTTTCTAAGTTTAGCATATAGAAGGGAGAGAGAGTGACGCGAGGACTGTGGGCCTATCAAGTCGACAAAGTCATTAGATGGAAATTCTTTAGTAAGGTTTACTACTTTGGATCTTATAAAGCTCATAGTTTGGCCATAAGTCAGAAAATGTGAGGGAGGAATATTGTAAATTGTTTGAAGCTCAGGGAAGGAATAATAGTTTAGTTTTTGGACGTTAAAAATGTGCCCTACGTGCAAACCCTTTCTTTCCAAACCCCCAAAATGGATTCCTCCCCTGTTTAAAATTCCCGGATGATCGAATAATACAATTTTGTGGCTGGGCCCGGGGGTCTGAAAAAACTTGCGCAGATCTCCAGGGTCGCTATTTTGGGGCCCCACAGAAGACAGGATCTTATATCCTGGGGGATGCATGAGAACCTAGTGTGCAATAAAGCTGATAAATTCCATGGAGAGGCTAATGCCGCTTCCATCTCCGTGTTGGAATAAAAGGGCGTATTCTTAATCCAATCCAGGCAGTGCCTGAGGTTGCAGGCCAGATTATATGACCTCACGTCTGGGAGGTTTATACCGCCTGACTTTTTGGGAAGCATCAGCTTTGCTAGAGCTATTCTCGGCTTTTTGTTTGCCCATTGTGGGGGTTTTAGCTCAGTGGCAGTCACGGTACGTGCAGACACAGGTGGTAAGGTGCAAAGATGAACGAAAGTTTATTGTCTCCCGGGGCCCAAATAACAACAAAAAAAAAAAATCAGGGTTCTTCACTTAGAAACCACAGTTCAGAGCAGCCTTTTCCCCAGGAAAAAACAGAAATTTGTAAAAAAAGGAATAGCCTACAGGGCATGGCACAAATTCCACACAACACCTTGGCCTTGATGTTCCCCACAGCTCAAAGGGAAACCTCCACTTTCCCGCCCGTCCCCCCCCTGACTTTTCCTGCCTTTATAAAAAGCCTGGGAAGGCCTGGGTGGGTAGGGGGGGCCCCCTTTCCCACCCAACTCTCCGGCCGCTCCATAAAAAAACCCCCGGACCCCAATACCATAAAAACAAATGGTCACACATAACACGCTGACAAAACTAAAGGGTTTTTTATATCACCGAGGCCAGCCACCTCGGTGATAAATACCTTCCATCAACCACTTTACTCCTTGGTCTCTTACACCATATAAATCTTGAAAAACCAGCCTGAACAATCTTGATGTCTGAGTGTTTCAATAATAATGGGATGGTTTGAAGTGGGTAGAGAAGTTTGGGAAAGCTCATCATTCGTATTAAATGACATCTAGCCAACAGGGAGAGGGGAAGCTTCGACCATCTATCTAGTTCTCTCAGCATTTTCAAAATAAGAGGGGGGTAGTTTAGGGCGTAGAGTGTTTCCGGAGATTTCCCTATGTGTATTCCAAGATATTTGAGTGATTTATTGGCAATATGTAATGGGGTGCCTAACTGGTCGAGTGGGGTAGGTTGTGGGTTGGTGGAAAGTCTCAGAAGCTCCGACTTAGATTCGTTAACTTTAAATCCTGAAAATGTCTGAAATAACCGGAGGTGTTCAAACAAATTCGGGAGATCTTTCTCAGGGTGGCTAAGAAAGAAAATAATATCATCTGCGAACATAGCCAATTTTTGTTCAAACGTTTTAATTTGAATGCCCTCGAAGACAGAGGAAGCTATGAGAGACCTAGCCAGGGGTTCGATAGCCAAATTAAAGAGGTAGGGGGAGAGGGGACATCCCTGCCTTGTGCCATGTTGCAAAGAGAATGGCCGAGATAAGAATCCCGGGAGGCTGATCTTCGCCTCTGGGTTTCTGTAGAGGTTATGTAGAAAAACGCGGAATGGGCCCGTAAAACCGAATCGGTCCAACACTAAATTCAACCATCCCCAGACAACTCGGTCGAAAGCTTTTTCCGTGTCGATCGTGACCAACGCCGAAAAAAGATGTTTCTGAGGGAATTTCTTCACTTCGAGGACCAGAAGGACTTTCCTAATATTGGCCATGGCTGATCTCCCTTGAACAAAGCCCACTTGAGGGCCAATCCATTTGGGGATAAGGGGAGATAACCGGTCTGCTAGGATTTTTGAAAGCAGTTTGAGATCCAAATTGAGTAGCGATATTGGGCAATAAGACGAGGCTTGAGACAGGTCTTTCCCCAGTTTCGGAATAATTTTGATATGGGCCGTATTCATGGATTTGGGGATTGGGAGCCCAGCTAGGTAGGCATTGTATAGGGCTACAAGAGTTGGGGTAATCTGGGTTTTCAGAATCTTAAAATATTCCCCAGTATATCCATCTGGGCCGGGAGCCTTATTTGCTTTTAATTTGGAGATGGCTGATTCAATTTCAGGGGTGGAAATAGGAGATCCCAGCATTGAGACCTCCTCTGCTGAGAGATGAGGGATTTCAATTTTGTTTAGCCATTCCTGAGAGGATGGTCCATCTAGGTGTTCATTAGTATAGAGCGATTGGTAGAAGGAACGTAGAATCTCTGTTACCTTCCCGCCCTCCGTGTTGAGTGTTCCATCTCGATCTCTCAACGAAGGAATAGTCGGCGGAGGGTGATAACCTTTGGCGAATTTAGCCAATAGTCTCCCTGGCTTATTGCCATAGCGCAAAAGTCTGGCTTCACTCTTTGATTTATATAAAAGTTCTCTTTTCTCTAGCCAGTGCTCATATTCCTGTTTGGCGGTCCGCCAAGTATTTTTTGATTCAGGTGAGGGGGAGGATGTGAAGGAAACGTACGCTTCGCGGAGTTTGCTTGCATATTGGTTGATTTTATTTGTGAGTTGTTTTTTAAGCCTAGCGATATGGTCTATCAACTTCCCCCTAATGACTGCTTTAGCAGCGTCCCAGTAAAACTGTGGGTTATCTTGATGGGCTTTGTTGTCTGAGTGGTATTCCAGCCACCATCCCTGGAGGGTTGACTGGAATTCCTCATCCTTTGCCATAAACGTGGGGAACCTCCAAATAAATTCGTTCCCCCTGGGAAATCTGTCCACGACAGTGAGGATAACGGGAGAGTGATCTGAAATGACCAGCTCGCCAATTTGTGGGTCCCTAGCTCTGAGAAGAAGACCTCGAGAGACAAATATATAATCGATTCGAGACCACGTATCATGGGGCGGAGAGTAAAACGAGAATTCCCTGCCTTCAGGATTGTGGGCCCTCCACACATCGTGGACGTCTAGGTTATCAGCGAAGCTCGCTAGGTATGATCGTTTAGGTCTCTGGGTTGTTCTTGAGGATGAATTGCTTCTCCTATCTTCAAGCACATGCATGAGTGAGTTAAAGTCACCTCCCAATATTTTCTTTTCAATGGTGTCCCCTTGGATAATGGGTTCCAATTCCTTAAAAAAGGTCGGAGCCCCCGTATTCGGTCCATAGATATTGTAGAGTGACAGCAACTCATCATGCAGGCGTAAAGTGACACTACACCATCTCCCCTCACTATCATGCTTGTGCTGTACGACCTGGCCACTAATATGTTTTCCTATCAGGGTTAGAACCCCGGCTTTGTCGTCAATCGCAGGGGAGCTAAATACTTGACCTACCCACAGACGCTTCATGCGTTCAAAATCTTTTTCGTGGAGGTGTGTCTCCTGCAGAAAAGCTATATCTACTTTTAAGCGTTTGAGATGACATAGTATCATCAGCCTTTTGTTGGGAGAGCGCAGACCTTTAATGTTCCAGGAGATTACTTTCATTATCAAGATTCAGAGGAAGGGTAGCCTCTCCATACCCGGTGGAGCAGGAGGGGAGAACATGAGGAAAGACCAAGAAAACAAGAACACATACAACACACAACAATGAGCTGAAAAATAGCCTAGCACTCCGGGGGATGGAGGTAGAAACCTCAACATAACTGCCCCGGAAAATGTGCAACGCGACCTCACTTTTTTCCAACATGGATTTAAATGAGAGGAGGAAGAGCAAAAACATTCCTGAGAAAATGGGTCAATCCTGGACCAACGGGGACCTAATTAGTATATGCCCAGAGAAATGGGGCAAAACAAGAACGGGCTGGGAACCACAACATATTGGATAATGGAGAGAACATCAGAGGGGATCAGGACGAGTCTCAACATGTATTATTGGAGCACGGTAGAGTTCTCGATCAATTAAATCGCATCCATCCCCAACAACAGGAGAAATAAGCCAAGGTTTTTGAACCCAAGTAGATACAAATAGCAATACATGGGTGGTTGACTTCTCACGCATTTTAGAGGCCTGCCGTTTCCTCTGCTCCTTAGGGCTTGCAGTAAGGGAAGAATGAGAAGGACCCGTTTCGTTATCTAAGGAGTGGGCATTATCCCTAGAGGTGGAGGAGAAGCTCAGTGGCAAGGAGGGGCGATTGGGGGTAGAAGGCGAAGGTGATCGTGAGTTTCTTCTGTTGCTGTCTTCTACCGCACTTTGCGCTTTCTCTGGAGAGTAAAATGTTGATATACTTCCATTGCTGTGAAAAATTTTCAAAACGGCCGGGTAGAGTAATGCGAATTTTATTTGTTTACGAAACAAGGCCGTGCACACGGAAGAAAATGATCTGCGTTTTCGGACTACTTCTGCCGAGAAGTCCTCGAAGAGTAGGATTTTCCTACCCCTGAAGATAAGGTCGGATTTGAGTCTTCGAAAGGCACAGAGAATCGCGGTTTTGTCAGTGAAGTCGAGACACTTAGCAATAATCTGGCGAGGGCGATCAGCAGTTGGGGTCGGTCTGTCTGATCGTGAGGAGGGCTTCATTCCAGTCTTCACGTCTGGGCCGATACGGTGTGCTCTCTCAACTTTACGCGGGCCTCGGAGTCCTAAGGCTTCGGGGAGGTCTCTTTCGCATAGGTTTATGAGTTCGCTCGCTGGGACGCCTCAGTGACGCCGATTATTCGCAGATTATTTCTTCTAGATCTATTTTCCAGATCATCTAGTTTGTCTCTAAGTCGGGAGTTTTCCTGAGCCAGATCTGAGAGGCCAGAACGAACTTTATCCATGTCGCTGGTGAGATCTTGGAGTTGGGCATCATGATCCTCTAGGCGCTCTGCGTGTATTTTAACGTCCGCTTTTACTTGGGCCACCATACGTGCCACAGAAGCAATGAGTGAGGCCTGTAGATCAGCAGAAATTTGTTTTGCGACCTCAGCCACTATCAACGTGAATTGTGAACTGGCAGGGTCTATCTGTGCGTGGTCAGCATCTATGTCCCTTGACTGAGCAATGTGTGGCCCTTCAAAAGGTTGTTTTCGGGGTTGTGGGAATGCCCCAGTCTGAGGGAGGGCAAGGGCTGACCGTTAGATGCGGCCGCTGTGAGTGGCAGGAGGGATCAGGGGAAGAAGGGGCCTGGCCCTTGCTATCTTTGCCTGCTTGTTTAACACTTTTTGTACGACCCATTTTGCAGACGAATTTTTCCATAGACAAGCAGTGACATAAGCTGTGGAATATAAATTTTAAATATTGTGTGCCGGCTCCTTTAAATAATACTGACAGCTTCCCAAGCTAGAGCAGAGATTTCAAGCTTAGTTGATAGAGTATAGGATGGAATGTGGGTCTCTAGGCTGTACTCTTGCCTGAGATGCGTTTTTTTTTAAAGATTTATAGTGGCTCTGAGGGATCAAGGCTGTAGGTGATTGTCTGGAGGCAGGTGAGAGTCTTTTCAATAGTAGGTGCCTGAATGCTATCTGGTAGCAAAGGGGCTGAGGAGGGTTGGAGTTTTGGACTTAAAAAGTCACTGGTGTCTGCACAGTGGTAAGTGCCAGGTTTTTGGCTGAGAGAGTTCTGATAGACTCCTTGAGGCAGGAGGGGTAGAGAGCAGTGCCCCTTAGCTGAGAGGGGTGTTGAGCCTCAGGGCTTCCCAGGTGGTGGTCAGCTTTTGTATCTTATAGGAGGCTCAGTGGGTTAATGGCCCCTGGAAAAGGTGCAGGAAGAGGCACTGTGGTGGAGCGGGGGAACGTTGGTGCTGGTAATTTTTATTTTTATTTTTTTGCCGGTTCAGGCACGCCCCCTCTGTACCTTATATGTCAGCCGGTCCGGTCATCAGGAGCTGTCGTCCGGGATTCACCTCCGACATTCCCCAGTGTCTGGGATCCGGGCGCGGGAGAGAGAGCTGTAGTGGCCGCAGGTAGCAGGCTGCAATCCTCTGGCGCGCTCCGTCCGGCTGCTTCTGACGCTGTCACGTGGTGCGCGAATTCGCAGGCTATTTTAAATCTCCGCTTCCCCGATTTGCCGCGGTTCACGGGGGAACTTGCACTCCTCCGGTGAGTCTCCGGAGGATCCCAGGTGGGTGCGGGATCTGGACGGGCTATTGTGGCGGGTCTATGGTGACGGATTCGCCCCGATGTCCAGGAGCTCCCGATCTAGCCTCTCACTATGGTGGCGCCGGAACCGGAAGTTAGGTTGGTCCAGTTTTATGTGTCACATGTCCACAGCAGACAATGAAAGATGCTACTGTAGTCCCTCCATGTCTCATCTCAACAGTTTTTTTTCCCTATGTCTGACTAGGGCTATGAATTTCTCTATCACTTGGGTGGACATGTTATGGCTATGGATGTCTCTCTCACTCTGGTAGACCTGTTAGGGATATGGAGGTCGCTCTCACTCTGGTAGACCTGTTAGGTATATGAAGGTCCCTCTCACTCTGGTAGACCTGTTAGGGATATGAAGGTCCCTCTCACTCTGGTAGACCTGTTAGGGATATGGAGGTCCCTCTCACTCTGGTAGACCTGTTAGTTCTATGAAGGTCCCTCTCACTCTGGTAGACCTGTTAGGGATATGAAGGTCCCTCTCACTCTGGTAGACCTGTTAGTGATAGGAAGGACCCTCTCACTCTGGCAGACCGGTGAGGGATGTGAAGGTCCCTCTCACTCTGGTAGACCTGTTAGGGATATGAAGGTCCCTCTCACTCTGGTAGACCTGTTAGGGATATGAAGGTCCCTCTCACTCTGGTAGACCTGTTAGGGATATGAAGGTCCCTCTCACTCTGGTAGACCTGTTAGGGATATGAAAGTCCCTCTCACTCTGGTAGACCTGTTAGGGATATGAAGGTCCCTCTCACTCTGGTAGACCTGTTAGGCATATGAAGGTCCCTCTCACTCTGGTAGACCTGTTGTTAGGGATATGAAGGTCCCTCTCACTCTGGAAGACCTGTTAGGGATATGAAAGTCCCTCTCACTCTGGTAGACCTGTTAATTGTATGAAGGTCCCTCTCACTCTGGTGGACCTATTAAGGCTATGAAAGTCCATCTCAGTCTGGTGGACCTATTAGAGCTCTGAAGGTCCCTCTCACTCTGGTGGACCTATTAGGGCTATGAAGGTCCCTCCCACTCTGGTGGACCTATTAGGGCTATGAAGGTCCCTCTCACTCTGGTGGACCTATTAGGGCTATGAAGGTCCCTCTCACTCTGGTGGACATGTTAGGGCTATGGAGGTCCCTCTCACTCTGGTAGACTTGTTAGGGCTATGGATGTTCTTCTTACTCTGGTAGACCTGTTAATGCTATAAAAATCCGCTCACTCTAGTGGACCTGTTAGGGCTATGGGCCTCCCTCTTACTCCGGTAGACCTGTAGAACTTTAGATATCCCTCTCGTTCTTCTGGACCTATTAGTCCTCTAGACGTCCCTCTCGTTCTGCTGTACCTATTAGTGCTATAGACATCCCTCTCACTCTGGTGGACTGGTTAAGACTATGGACATCCATCTAACTCTGTTAAATCTATAGGACTATGGGTATCCCTCTCATTTTTCTGGACCTGACAGTGCTATACACATCCTTCTCACTCTGGTGGACCTGTTAGAGCTATGGACATTCCACTTGCTGTGGTGGACTTGTATTAAATGCACAGCTGTTTGATGAGAGTTTTGGGTACCAGATCTGCTGCTTGCCACAATACATTTGATACTAAAGGGGTTGTCTATGATGAAACAACACTTGTAAAGACCAATAAACAGTATCTGCTGAAATGACATTTGGATTACGGAATAACGGCACACTGAATGTTTCAGAGACATTATTTCTTCTCTGAGGTGGTCAACAGGCACTCTACATGTAGCATAACATCTTTCTATAATCCCCTTCTTTGCATGTCTTTGTTTCTACAATGCAAATTTGCTAGATAAACTATTGCTACCGAAAAACATCTGTATTGCTTCAAAGTTCAGTATAATCACAACTTTGCTATAACTGTGCCTTGCGTTGCTGGCTGCCTTATATAGAAACCGTTTGTACACAGATGCCAAGTTATGTGAGTGGACTGAATCCATGCATGAAGCAGGCAGCATTTCATTTATGTGATTCTTATGAGCAGCACTTTGAACCTTATGTCACTGTCATCTAAGAATGGATTAGCACACTTAAATACAGGCTTAGTCTCTCAAACCCAAGTCTGTGTTACAAAGTCATATCTAGGGAACCAGTGAATAGTTTTACATAGAGCAGGTCCAAGGGTAAATGTGGGCTGAGCATGTGGCATTCACAACCTGTCCATCACTCTTTCCGTCAATCACGTTGAGATTACTGTGTGCAGAGAGAGTGCATGGGCATTGGATCTTCAATAAAACAAGTGGGAAAACTTTGATTACGGACTCGGAGATCCAAATCTAGATAATAAAGGAGTGCATAGAAACCAATGGGATCCCAGAGTGCAGACTCTCACCCATTACATAATCTTGTAAAATAGCACCTCAAGGGTCAGGAGATGGTAGATTTTTTCATTAAAAAAATCTTTTGTGGAATTCCTCAGATTTCCCTCAGATTTCTGCCACAGATTTTCTCTGTATATGCTATGGATTTGGCCATGGATTAGCCCTATTCAATGAGGTTAATTCAATTCCAGTGCAGAATCTGCTCCAAGGTTGTGGCATCACTTTCGTTTGCAACAAGGATTTAAAATCTGCATGGATTCCCATTGAGAACAATGGGAAGCAGATTACATATGTTTTTTATACAGATTCATGTGTGAATGAATCGTTACTTTAAGTACCATTTAGGGGAAGGAGGGTTGCTGGATCTCTGTTGCAACAGCAATCTGCTAAATATCTCTACCTTCAGCCAGAATAAATGGCCACAGGTCTACCAAAGCGAGTGCATATATCCAAAGTTGAAGAATCTTAGATCAGAGGTGGCTCCTACTGGGTTATATTATATAACACTGAGTTGTCTATGTTCTGTTAAATATTATAGTCAAGTGGGTAACTCCTCATGTTGACAATATCCAACGCACTTTCTTAAAAATCTTGGGTCACAAGCTGCATGAAACACCATTCACATAAACAATAAGTGATCCTTTATCTATCATGATAAATGTGATATTGCTTATGGATATTAAGTGACAGTTGTGCTCAAAAGTTTACATACCCCGGCAGAATTTTTGCTTTCTTGGCCTTTTGTCCGAGAATATGAATGATAACACAAAAACTTATTTTCCACTCATGCTTAGAGGTTGGGTGAAGCCATTTATTGCCAAAATGCTGTGTTTTCTCTTTTTAAATTATAATGACAACCAAAAACATCCAAACGGTCCTGATCAAAAGTTTACATACCCCAGTTCTTGATTTTGTGTATTGCCCCCTCTAACATCAATGACAGCTTGAAGTCTTTTGCGGTAGTTGTGGATGAGGCGCTTTATTTCCTCAGATGGTAAAGCTGCCCATTCTTCTTGGCATAAAGCTCCCAGTTCCTGTAAATTCCTGGGCTGTCTTGCATGAACTGCGCGCTCGAGATCTTCTCAGAGTGACTCAATGATATTGAGGTCAGGAGACTGAGATGGCCTCTCCAGAATCTTCACTTTGTTCTGCTGTAGCCAATGACAGGTTGACTTGGCCTTGTGTTTTGGATCGTTGTCATGTTGGAACATCCAAGTACGTCCCATGCGCAGCTTCCGGGCTGATTAGTGCAAATTTGCCGCCTCCAGTATTTGCTGATAACGTGCTGCATTTATCTTTCAACTTTGACCAAGTTTCCTGCACCTTTGTAGCTCACACATCCCTAAGACCTTGTTGACACCTCTCCAAATGTAACGTTTATGGTTGTGGCCAAAAAGTTCGATTTTGGTCTCATCACTCCAAATGACCTTATTTCAGAAGTTTTGAGACTTGTCTCTGTGCTGTTTGGCATGTTGTAGGCGAGATACTTTGTGGCATATGTGCAGTAATGGCTTTCTCCTGGCGACTCGACCATGCAGCCCATTTTTCTTCAAGTGCCTCCTTACTGTGCATCTTGAAACAGCCGCACCGCTAATCCTGTATTTCAGCTGATGTTATTTTTGGGTTTTTCTTTGCATCCCAAACAATTTTGATGGCAGATGTGGACGAAATTTTTGTTGGTCTTACTGACCTTGGTTTGGTTTTTACAGAGCCCATGATTTTCCATTTGTTAATAACAGTTTTAGCACTTCTGACTGACATTATCAATTCCTTGGATATCTTTTTGTACCCCTTTCCTGTTTTATACAGTTCAACTAACTTTTTCCGTAGATCCGTTGACAAATCTGTTGCTTTCCCCATGACTCACAATCCAGAAATGTCAGTGGCTGGATAAAAGATGCAAGAGCCTGTCTGGATCCCAGAAACTCACTCAGCTTTTATGCACACACACTGATTACAATCTAACAAGTCACAGGCGAGGATGTTACCTTTAGTAGCCATTCAAACCCATTTGTGTCAACTTCTGTGCATGTTATCAGGCCAAAATCACCAGGATATGTGAACTTTTGATCAGGGTCATTTGGATATTTTTGGTTGTCATTATGATTTAAAATGAGAAAACACAGTAGTTTGATAATTAATGGCTTCACCCAACCACTAAACATGAGTGGAAAAAAAGTTTATGTGTTATCATTCATATTGTCTGAGAAAAGGCCAAAAAAGCAAAAATTCTGCAGGGTTATGTAAACTTTTGAGCACAACTGTATATACTGTACATTATATATACATGCTTTTAGTCCTACTGTATATTACACTGATAACCTAGCTCTGGGAAATGTAATGACTAAACCAGGCGAAAGCTTTACAAAGAATTAGATAAGCCATAGAGGCTTAATTCTCCTTTCTTCATGGACACTCGACCATACCTTCTAAGAGGTCTATGAATAATGGTAGATCAGAGATTCACACTTGAAGACACATAAGACCTCCAATCCTTCATCATAGGACTACAGTCTATAATATTCTTCATTATTAAATTAAGAAGAACTAACAAGCACTGTAATTGAGATGCATATCATGCTCTTCCCACTGATCAATTCACTGTACATGTCATCACTATTTAATTTACATCGCCCCATCTTCATTATAGCATGTCGTTCCTGATGCCATGAAGAACCAGACCACACCGGTACACACAGATGAACACAAATCACACAAATCTTTCATTTTCCACAAACATCTATGGGTGTATAATCATTCTAACACATACTGTACCCACAATCGTGATGGTTTTAGCGAGGTTCTTTTTTATGTGTCTTTGTTTAGCATTTTGGTTATATCATATTGCTCTACATTAAAAAGGTTTATCCACCTCCACTTCTTAACATGTACTATGGTGCTGAGACTGGGGTAAAATAAAAAACTAAACTAAAAATTCACCTTCGAATTCACGATTGTTACAATGATACGCCTCCCGGTCCTCTCCATCGGTCTTCTGTTGTCTATTTGTTTTGGCTATTTGGAGGCCACATTGGTGACGTTCCATTCAGCCAGAGCCGGTAGACAACAGAAGACCGATAGAGAGGACTGGTGGGCTCATCGCTAGCATGAACATGAGTGTAGTTTGAGTATTTTTTTTTTCATGTTACCCCAGCCTCAGCACCACACCACCCCATTGAATTGAGTAGATAGATTAAATGGATTATTTTGCAATAATATCAGAACTGTGGCTATCTTAAAAACATAGGTCACCGTTGAGTTTTCCAGCTACTTTTTATACTTAAAGGGGTGTTCCCATCTCATACTTTAAAGGCATATCGATTAAGGTTCTTAGATCAATATGTCATCAAAGTGTGAGATAGGAACACCCCTTTAATAATTTCTGTTAGTCCTAATCTATGCAGTAATCTGCAGATAGTTGCTCCCTGCCAAACCATACTTAGACTGGACCATACAAATTGTCTTGGAAATACCATTTATTTTTAATGTACGTTATTTTTGTGCCTTAGCATTATTCGTATGAAGGCTTTTTATCCTTTACTTTCTTTTCCAGAATGTCCACTATATTAAAGGATGAAGGCAAACAATCTGACCCGAAGGACATGAACGTGTTGATATTATGGAAGGTAGTTATCGGTACCTTCAAGTGATTACGTGATATTGCTGTATGTGACTCTATATCACAACATAAGAAGAGCATTTGGAGCAGAAGCCTCACCAGCTAACCATTGTTTATAGGGTCTGTGCACTTTTGTTATGTATCTGTTTTCATGGAGGAGGCTAAACTGTGCTATATTGCTGCTGATTTCTGTAATGATCCTTTTCAGGACCTATTTTCCATGGCAAACCTGCTTGTGAAGCTGCATGTTCAGAGCTCAGTGGGCATTTTCTGAGAACCAAGCCCCTTTCTCCTTCTACCTTCTCTTAAAGGGGTGTTCTGATTTCAGATAATTATAGCGTATGTATAGAATATGCTATAAAAGTCTAATTGGTGCAGGTCCCAGCTCTTGAGAAAGGACCACTGAATGTCCCCGTGCAGAACAGTGGATAGGTCCCGCTTGCATACAACTCTCCATACTGTTCTATGGCTGTTCCATTTTAGTGCGCTTGGCTATACTCAGAACACCCAATTAATTGAAAACATTGATTCACTATAAACAATAACTCTCAATTTAACCTTATCACTGAATCTAGTTAAGCAATTAAGACATAACCTTTAATTTATCCTTATAGAGAAATTGTATAGACCCCCAATAAAAGAATTACTCCAATGAGCTACAAAGATAGACCAGTGACGGTCTATTTGTTGCAAACTAGAAAAGGAGTGTAACGATTGTGTGGTTCAGATGTATTTTCTCTGTTTATAAACCTCTACAACCCTACCTATTATGTGGGGTAATCGTCTATGAAAGGGCGACCCCACACCGGATGGCTGGCCCTAATAATAAGCTTTTATATATGAGAAGTTGCCCCAACTCTTGACACAATTAGGGCTTGAGAAAGGGGGCGTACCCCGAAACGTAGCAGGTGCAGACGAGCAAAGGCACCATAGAGCTTACACGCTCGGAGTAACAGAGTACTTCAGCCCCATATCCATCTACATGGACTATAAGGTTGGAATTCATGATTATCTGTGTACATTTTGGAAAGAAGTGTGTTTCTACGCAGTGAATAACTGCATGAATTGATTAAAAAGATAAAAATAGCACTAATTGTGTCAAGAGTTGTGGCAACTTCGCATATATAGAAGTTTATGAAAGGATAAGGAAAAATCCTAACCGTTGCCATGTTGTGATAATTGGTGAATGTCCTACCTGAAATAGGAAAGTGAAACAGTATAGAAGTTGCCTAATAATAAGCTTTATCATCCCCTGTCAAATAACAAAGCGGATATGTCAAATGTTGCACAAATAGACCATCAAACATCCCAAAAAAAAATCCTCAGTGTACACCAAACCTCCTTCTCTGTGTACACCACATCCACACCCTGTATATATTTGTCTGTAGTCTGTAACCATGGAGTAGCTGATGCACCAACCAGATGCACATGCATTTGTCTAAGAGCAGCAAATACAAAAAAGTAGACAATAGATTATTTGCAAAGCAGCCTCAATTTTTAGATTTTGTAGTATCATCACTAGCAAGAAAGCAACAGTGCAAGGATGGATTCAGACAGTAGCAGCCCCTGTGCTAGGACAGTATATTGATCGCTGGTTGTCCAATAGCGCATGATAAACCATCTCTTTATGTTTCTCTAATGCAAATTACCAGCATATGGCCAATATGTCTTGGCTCTGACTCTTATTATTATTTCAGAGCGCTGTACAATCGAGGGGGGTTATATACATAACATAGGTTAAACAAGTACAAGGTGACAATAACTAACTAACAACTGGTACAGAAGGAGAGAGGTCCCTGCCCGTGAGGTCTTACAGTCTACAGGGAAGGAGGGAAGAGACAGAAGGTGCGGGGCAGACATGTTTGTGGAGAGGAGTAGTGCAACGGAGTTATTGTTGGTTATAGGCAATCCTGAAGAGATGGGTTTTCTGGTTGCTTTTGAAGCTGTTGAATGTGGGGGAGAGTCTGATGTGTTTGGGCAGTGAGTTCCAGACTGTGGGGGAAGCACGGGAGAAGTCTTGGAGACGGTTATGTGAGGAGGTAATAAGGGGAGAGCAGAGGAGAAGGTCCTGTGAGGAGCGGAGGTTGGGTGAGGGGGAGATATCCCGAGTTTAAGGCAGAGATATATGGAGAGGAGAGGTTATGGAGAGCCTAATAGGTCATGGTTACTAACTTGAACTGGATTCGCTGGGTAATGGGAAGCCAGTGAAGGGATTGGCAGAGGGAAAGAGACAGAGGAGTAACGAGGAGAGAGGTGAATCAGACGGACAGCAGAGTTGAGGATGGATTGGAGGGGAGCGAGGGTGCTACATGGGCGGCCGCAGAGAAGGATGTTGCAATTAGCTAGGCAGGAGATGATGAGGGCATGGACAAGCGTTTTTGCACTATCAAAGTTAAGGAATGAGCGGATTCAGGAGATATTTTTCAGGTGGAGGCGGCAGGAAGAGGTAAGGCCTTGGATGTGCAGTTTGAAGGACAGGTTGGAGTCAAAGGTTATCCCAAGGCAGAGGACTTGTGGAGCTGGTGAGAGAGTGTAGCCCTTGAGTACTCCCTGCAATGTAGTAGAGAGTAGGAAGCTGCTTGCTGTATTTAAGGTGGACATGGGTCCCTTTACCCATTGGGGCCCTCAGCAGCTGCACAGGTTGCCCCAATGGTATGTCACCCTGGGCCTTTAAAGGTGACCATTGTGTAAATGTAGAAGCCTTGGGCACTGTACTATTCTTTTTCACGCCTCTGTTCCTCTAGTCTTAGAACTAGTCTGATGAACCGACTGTAGAGAACAGTAGAGCATAAGAAGCCATAATTAAAAGATCCCAGTCATGTAGGAGAATTACAGCAAAGTGGCCTCGCAAAGCGAACACTGGAGATAACACAAGTGTACAGTAAAAGATTAGAGCAATAAGTGCTGGCAGAAGGATGTTAAGCCTTGAATGAGAGGAGGGGAATTTTACAATTAACACAGATGTGAATAGAGAGTTGGCAGCAATGAATGTATATAAGAGGTAATGAAAACCTGTGATAACAATGATATTCTGAATCAATTGCAGTAATAGAAGGGATCAGTCACCTAATGCACAGTGAAATACGGCTTGGAGATCTGTACGCATAGCCAGGGTACACTGTCTACCTTATATTGTCTCTGCATTGCACTTAAATAAAATTTTCAACATCTGCAAAAGTGATCTCCTTATAAGATTTTTGGGGTTTCTGGCTGCCAACACAAATATCTAAGACAGACATATGGTGTTGTTGTTCAGACAATGGCGCCATTGTTAGGGATGGGGAAGGTGAATGGAAAAGGTAGCACAATACACATATTTTCTTTCAAACACTTAAAGGGGAAAAGCACCTTAAAATGTTAGCTTGAATTACATGCTAAACATCTCCTGTGAACGTCTGCAGAGAATATTTGGTCTTGGTCCCAAGCCAGAATTCCATACATTCCAGCGCTTGAAAGTCTCAATGGTTTTCTGCCTTCTTACATTATGCTGTGCAGGTGCATCATGGGAGAAGTGGTCTCACACTGTCATGAAGAATTTAAATATGCGGCCAATTTTTTTTTCTGCATGAAATGTAGTTTTGAATGATTTACCAGGGACAGATACACCTGTGATGTGCAAAGGCTGCATCATATATTACATTTCCCGTTTCAGATGCCTCAGTGCCCCCATAACAGCAATGGCAGCCACAATCCGGCAGAACCTGAGAGAAGACAGTTCTCTTAAAGGGAATGTGTCATCAAAAAAATTAGTCATTGTTTAAGTCCTGTTTTTATGTTAAACACATTTTTTAGGAATTTTTGGTTGCTTTTTTTAATTTTTTATATCACTTTCAATATTTTTTAATAATTCTTAAGTCCTGCAGTTATCACTTTGGCCACTAGGCCTTGTTTGCACTGCTTTAACAGCAGTCAGAGAGATGCTTTACAGTAGCTTCATGCACATAGGAGACTTAAGACTGATTCAGTCCCATTGACTTCTATAGGAGAGTTTTCTAGTCATACTCTGTGACCTGGGAAGAAGTCACTGTACAGGGAGGTGAAAGGGTGAACTCTGACTATCTCATCTTATGACTGGTGGATCCTGTGTTATCTATTCACACTGATGTCTCCTTTAAGTTTGACCCTCTTTGTGATGATAATAAGCAGACAACTGAGAATCTCTCTCTACAGAAAAGGAAGTGTCAGAGTATTATTAGGCCTAGTGGCCAAAGTGAAAACTGCAGGACTTAAGAATTATTAAAAATTATTGAAAGTGATATGGAATATTAAAAAAAATATAACCAAAAATTCTTAAAAAATGTGACATAAAAACGTGAGTTAAACAATAAGTAGTTTTTGATAACACATTCTCTTTAATTCTGTTTTGGAGTCAGGAAGTAATGTTGCACTTTGAATTTGGGTTGGGAGAATTTGGCCTGACCTGATTCTTGAGCAATCCATCAGCAGAATGTGTGAAAATCAGGAAACCAATAGGAATCCTGCCATTTAGACTGGAAAAATTAAGTGCTGCTCTTTGGATCCAGGTCAGGACACTTCGACCTGACCTGAATTATGAGCAACCTATCAGGAGCCTGTGGGAATATCAGAAAACCAATCACAATCCTGCCAGTCAGACAGGAAAAACAAAGTGTATCACACCAAAGTGCAACACTACCAGCATGGAAACAGCCTGGTGGCCCAACATTGAGATCTACTGGTCACCGTTAGGAGATCTACTAGAGGACTGCAATTTATTGTTCTCCATATCCTCACCCTCTTGGATTAATGAGTCTCTGTGAGGATCACTTTCTACAATGTATAACACCCTAGATAACCGTGATTAATTATACAGTATGACATCGTTTCTACTTGTTTTTTTTATCAGTTGTAAAAATGCAAACAGCTATATGTACATTACTCACCATGATGCCAATTTTAAGTATTCCCTTGAAAATAAGATCCAATTCCATGACCAATAAATTGGGGGGAACGTGAATTGTTCTCTTGGGGAATTTGACAAAATAAAAATACAAATAAACCATCATATAAATAATAATTCAGTTGTGCAAAAAATATGCTGAAGAGGTCTCACAAATTGTTATACATTTTTACAAATTTTTTTGAACAGATATTAAAAAAAAAATTCCCCTTTTTTGTTAAAATCAAAATACTTCAAACTTGGAAAATTAATTTTTTAAGTCCCCAAAATTACAAAATTCTTTAATTAATAATTTAAAAATAATTATAATTGTTATAATATATAGTGCACCAAATCTATCAAGGGTTTGCCTCTTATAATTTGGGGAAACTTTTTGGGGGCTGTATCCAAATTTAAAAAAAAGATGAGTAAACTTGAGGGATAAAATTCGGGAAAAAATATCCCAATTTCCTAAAATCTAATAAACTATTGGTAGGGAAAGGTCAATCCATTTTGTGAAAACCACTTTTTTTCTAACTTTTAAAAAGTGGTGCAAAAGTATTTGAAAACAGCAAAAAATGCACATTTTTGCACAAATGTTGTTACTTGTACAAAAAAAAGGCGACTTTTGCCCACCAGTAAGTTTTTCCACTACATCTAAATGATAAAATTGGAATTAGCTGCAGCTATCGCTAGGGGGAGCTCAGTAGCGTACTGCATACTGTTGTATTATGTAGTTCAATGTATAAATCTTAAGTAGAATGCTCTTAAAGGGATTGTCTCTCTATATCGACTTATCAGACCTCAGTTTTTGTTTTAGTTTCATTTTTAAATCGGAGGGGTTTTTATGGTTTAGGCCTGCAGTGATGAGTGCTGAGGACACCCGGTCTTGCTATAGCGACCTGCCGGCAGCCCATTAGGGGAAGGTTGAAAGGTCTGTAGCTTTTAGGACCCGAGGGGTATGCAGCCTACAAAAGGGGAATCTAGGAAAAGGTAGGAAAAAGTTAATGGAACATATTGCAAAGTGACTGTTTTTACAAAATCATAACATAAAAAGCAATCCTTGAGGAGACAACCCCTTTTAAAATAATCCCAAAATAACTCAAATTTTGGTATAAGTAGGACTATGGATATAAAAACCCCCCCCCCCCCCCCCCCCCCCCCCCCCCCCCCCCCCCCCCCCCCCCCCCCCCCCCCCCCCCCCCCCCCCCCTCTTTTTTTTGGTATAAAAAACCCACACGCATTTTTTATGAAAGGAATCTAGTTTCTAAATGAATCCAAAAACATTTGCTATGAGCTCTAAGATTGGAACTTTTTTTTTTTTTTTTTTTTTTAGGTGAAGGCCTGCACACCGGGAACACAAACAATGAAGATTTTCAAGAGGTTTGTTTGTCTGCTCACTGTTACAGAAGTGGGACCAGCAAAGGTTAACACCATGGTAAAAGCACAGTGTTAAACAGAGATTCCAGAAAATGTTATGCTAATGATATGCAGATGTGTGGTTATCATAAATATGCCCGATTCATTAGGACCTATTAAAATTAATTTGGGCAAATAATGTTATGCTTAATACGGAATCACTATAAATGGCACTAAGTATAATTTGTGACAAATTAAATGCAAGTAAGTGATGGATCTGAAATCGACCGGCACATATAGGGGAACATGTATATAAGCAGCAGATAACTCAGGAAAATGCAAAACTAAATGACTACACAGATAAAATATTTAATACATAGAACTAACCTCTTAGGCCATGTCTGCACGGCATTGGTTTACTGTTGGATTTTTAAGCAGATTTAGTAGTTAGAATCTGCAAAATTCTAATTGTAAATCATCCCAATAGACCTCAATAGAAAATCCAAGCTGTTATCTACACAGTTTGGATTTTCTGAGGTCGGATTTCAAATCCATCATATATCACTTGAAAACGGTGAAGTATATTACTGCTAAATGTTAATGGACCGGCCCAAATCTGACCGCAAAATCTGTGCAAAAAAAGGCGGTAAAAAATTAAAACCGATTGTAAACCACTGGTCGGATTCTATAACAGAATCCAACGGTATTCTATAATTGCTGTGTACATGTAGCCTTACTTGTGTATCCTCTCTGTACAATAAGATCCCTAACTCTACGATAAAAAAATTAAAAAATACACCTTCGCTACTAAGATTATTTATAATTTTGGAAACTATTCTGGGGAATACGTTTGGTAATAAGACCACTCAATCTACTGCTTTTTTATGTTTTTTACTAGGTAAACTATTTATGAGTCCAGACCCTCTTATCTTGATCAATGGGATGGATGCATTAGATATCATGTATGGTTTATATACCTGAATGTTTATCTAATACACTTTAACAACCAATAATGCTTTATAGCATTGGCTGTCCAGTGCTCATGTTACACACAATGTGAAGAAATGGAGAGCAAGCCCTGTGCCATCTTGGCTACCATGCTTTTTTGTATAGAAAGCTTACTTTATGGCTTCTACTACAATGAATTGAGGCCATCAGCTACAGTGCACATATGTTGTCTCCATCAATTCACTCTATTTACTGAACAAGTAAATTGAACTATAGTAATAGTTGTACATTTTGGTGAATAAAAGTAGACTTTCCATGTAAAATAAGTACACATGGTTGTTTGTCATAGGTGTAAAATTCTTAATGCTTAAAGGGGATTTGCCATGAAGTAAAATTGATGTGGGAAGTTTGAAAATTAAAAAATTAACATTTTCACCATTAATTATTATGAAAAATTCTGCACCATTTTTGTTTTAGCTGCCCCTTTTAGTGACCCATTTTTTAAATAGCTCATTCCAGGGGATACGACCAGGGTGAAGCTTCTCACTCCTGGTCGCACATGCTCAGACATCACCTCTCTTCTCAGGTAGCCACTGAGTGTTCAAGTCAAAGGGGCTGTCATTCTACTCCTGTCCTTTGGACTAGTTAGTAATAAGTCAAACAGTGCAAATAATAAAAAAAGAAACCTCAATAAGGTTTGTGCATTGATAAAGAAGAAAAAAAAATCCACAGGTTAAGTTCTTCGGGATTGAACCAAGGACCTTGTGCTGTAAAGCAAAATGTTACCTCTGAGCTACAGTGTAACTACTCACAATTCTATAGATAAACAGACATTTCTTTAACTAGAAAGAGAAAAGGCCTGGTGATGTCATCCTGCATGTTCACATGATATGCAATTCAAACTAATCACATACGCTCCCTTATGAGCACACAGAGCTGAAGAGCTGGATGCAGGAGGTATGAATGAGATCGTGGCAAAAACCCCTTTAAGGGGCCCTTCAAAAACGGAAACAGGACAAATACCGGCCGTTTGGGGGACGGTATTTGTCCTGTTTTGCGGCGCCTCTCCACGGCCGCGGGGGGGGGGGGGGTTTTCTCGCGATGAGGAGAAGAGCCCTCCCCCCCCATTGAACAGCACAGATTCCTCCGGAAAACCGGACCGGAAGATTGTGCATGTTCAATGTTTTGCCGCCGGGACAAAACAGTGGGCGGAAAACCCGTGCAGTGGGACTGCTGCACGGGTTTTCCATAAAGCACAATTTGCTCATTTTCGGCCGGGTTTTTTTCAGGCGGTTGAAAAAACCGCAAACCGCCTGAAAAACCGGCCGAAAACCCGTGCCGTGGGGACATGCCCTAACTGTTCAGTGAAGCGTATTGGACTCTGGATCGTGAGCTTTGATAATTGTGCTGTTGTTTGAAGGGACTTACGGCTCCAAGCAATAGGTCAGTATACCTACAAAGTCTACCTATTCGTTCACATTGATTTGATTAAAGACAAAATGAAGTTGATTTGCAGAATGGAAAGAAAAACAAACAATGAAGAGACTGGCCGAAAAGACAGGTGGTACAAGAACTGAAGATTGATGGACTTATTGGGTAGTGAAATTAAAGGAGTTTTCCCACATCTATCATTTATCTGTGAATAAAGGTCTATTAACTGTTTGAGGGCCCCATATAGCCAAATCAAATGGGGCCCCCACCCATTACTATTTCCTATTTTTAACATATCAGTGGGCCCCTTTTTGATTAGGGCCCCTGACAGGACCACTGCCCGTACTGCCCTACTGAGTTGGAGGTGGTAGGGTATGGATGTAAAGTCTGAAGCACATGAAAAAAATTGAAGAATTTCCCAAGCCAGCAAATTTGTGACGCATGGAGAGCATGCATGTGGTTTACTGCTCCACTGGGAGGTTGAATAGAACAAGGAAAATATAATTTTTGTTCACACTGAATTTTTGGAAATAGGAGTTAAAGATCGAGGAGCAGAGAGATAACATATAGGACAGAAAGGTACATCTTGGTGTCCCTATTAGCTTCTGGGCTTTCCAAACGGATCAAAGATATAGATAAATAGAAAAGGGATGGAAAACAGAACTACAACAGAAGGACACAGAAAAGTCTACACCAGGGTCAAAGGCAAGTAATATCTTCAGCTAAGCCAAAACGATGCACAGAGAGTACCATGTCCAGATGGTCACCTAGAAACAATAAGAAATAATAGGATACCTATACTTTGACAAGGATCAGAGGTTAATTGTCTATCATCATCATCATCAAAGGAATTATTAACATGGATGATGCTGGAACTCAGGTCATGGAATATAATAATGGTAGGAACTGAGGAGCGTCAAGACTTGAGGAATGAGGACGGTAAAGCCGATGACATTTCCACAGCTTATAATAGTCAACAAGGAAAAGAACACTACATAGGCCCTACTTACAGCTCAATGGCTGGACTAGACTGAACCCAGAAGGAGGCAACACAAGCCCCTGTGCTACTTGGGAAAGATAAACAGGTGCAGCTAATTGCTGAGCAGTAGCTCACACACCCCAGCACTAGGGGAACAATTAGATGATAAAAAACTGCACATTAACTTAATTCCTGTTCACACCAGTATGCAGAAAAGCCACAGTACAATACATGGGGAGATTGTACAATGCAAAAATACCAATAAAACAAACACTCACATGCCCTCCATGCATGAGGAAGGTGGTTTGTTTGGGTTACTACAATTGCATATAGGTAAGGCGATAAAGAAGGGTTGCCTTAAATACGATACGTGTAGTGCCCCTTTGCTGGCTTACAACCTATTAGTGACGCCCATACTATTCGATTGGGCAGCCTGCCCAGCACTTTCTAGGTGTCCAACACAAAATACAGACACCTTCCGCTCCCCAGTATTTTTGTGCAAATAAAAAATGACATACTGAAAAAATAAATAAATATGAGGTATTAGTTGATACAGTGGCCACTATATTTCACAAGCTCGCAACCCGCGTCAAGGGTCCTCATGTCTTGCGAAATCCCCACACTAACAATTGACTCGTAAGATTGAGGACCCTTGATGCGGGTTGCGAGCTTGTGATATACTGTTGCCACTGTATTAACTAACACCTCATATTTGATATTTTTCCAGTATGTCATTTTTTATTTGCCCAAAAATACTGGGGAGCAGACGGTTTCTGTATTTTGTGTTGGACACCTAGTAAGTGCTGGGCAGCCCGCCTAATCTAATAGTAAATAATGTCCCTTTTTTGTGTGTTTTTTCAACAAGGAAAAGGTAAGAAGGTACATTTCCTTTAGCTTGATGTGAATAAACACGGAACATGGATGTTGTAAGAGTGAATCTGGAGACAGACTTTATATAGGCTCAAATCAGTAACAATAAGAGTAATGGAGTAACCCCCGTATTAGGTAGATCAATTACAAAATCCATTGTTATACAAACACAAGGAAAGCGGAGGATACAAACCTTACCATATCCAGCCACAGGAGAGGAATACATTGTCTGTAACTTTACTCAAACAAGGCCATATCCAATAGGCATAAGAGCCACATGAGCAGGACAAGCCCCTAGAAACACAGCTCTTCTGCATTTACTTGCCTATGTGAGTGATGAAACCTGCCATGTTATAACCTAGAATTACATAATTACAATCAGAATTGTAAAATGAAAAAAAGCTATAGCACAAAACTAGCCCTCATGGATACGTAATCACAGGAAGAGGTAAAATATTGCTAGGGAAAGTCGTACAAATATGATGTCTTGAGGACGAAAGGTGCTCTGCAGTATAATGTCCCTTCTCTGAATAGTGCCTGAAAGTAATCCTGATTTACAGTGTCTATTTATAAGTATCCAGACCATTGTGGGAAGTATGGAAGAGTTTATACAAGTATTAAAGGGGTTTTCTCACCATGCTGTTTTACAGATTCACAGGCAGCTTCAGCCTCACACTCTCTGGCCAGGTTCTGGGTGGTTCTATAACAATGGTTAGCATATTTAGCTCCTCTATAACTGCAGGAGGATTAATCTGTAAATAAACAAAGCTACAGAGCTCCAAGGAGTGAAAACAGCTAATCAAAGGTAAACATTTCAACAATCTGATCCTGTTAGGGATAAAGACTCTGCTCCTCTGGACCATGGTGACGTCAAACCCTGCTCTCTATCTAATCAGGAAGGGAGATATGGACGGTAACCTAGAGACACATGTGTGCACTTAGAGCAGATAAAATCTCTTTTATCTCATCTAGGGCAATATAAAAAAGCAATGTATTTAGCAATAGTCTTGATTTATCATCCCATACATGTTGAAAGCTAATGATTGTAGTGAGAAACCCCTTTTAAAGACAGTTAACTGCCTCTAGGCATTCCTACTGAATGCCCATTTGAGGTCAATAAGTATTAACAAAATTATTTATGTTTGTCAAATGCCAGAATAATAAGAGAATTTTTAAGGTATTTTTATTACTTTCTGCAAAGTCAAAGGGTTACGTACATTTCATTAGTATTTGGTAGCATTGCCCTTAAACTGTATGACTTGGGTTAAACATTTTGGATATCCTTCCACAAGCTTCTCTCAATAGTTGGTAGGAATTTTGGCCCCTTCTTCCTGACAGAACTGGTGCAACTGAGCCATGTTTGTCGGTTGTCTTGCTCACACCTGCCTTTTCAGCTTTTCTCATACATTTTCTATAGGATTGAGATCACGGCTTTGTGGTGGCCACTCCAAAACATTAACTTAGTTATCCTTAAGCCACTTTGTAACCAGTTTGGCAGTATGCTTTGGGTCATTGTCCATTTGGAAGACCCATTTCCGCCCAAACTTTAACTTTCTGGTTGATGTCTTGAGATGTTGCTTCAGTATTACCACATAATCTTCTTTCCTCATGATGCCATCTATTTTGTGAAATACACCAGTCCTTCCTGCAACAAATCAACCCAACAACATGATGTTGCCACCCCCATTTCACAGTAGGGATAGTGTTCTTAGGCTTCCAAGCTTCTCACTTTTTCCTCCAACGTAACCATGGTCATTATGGCCAAACAGTTCAATTTTAGTTTCGTCAGACCACAGGACATGTCTCCAAAAATGTAGGTCTTTGTTCCTGTGTGTATTTGCAAACATAAATCTGGCTTTTATATCTTTATTTTGTAGTAATGGCTTCTTTCTGGCAGAGTGGTCTTTCAGCTCATGTTGATATAGTACTTGTTTCACTGTAGATAATGACACAATCTTACCAGCTTCCACCAGCATCTTCACAGGTCTTTTGCTCTTGGGTTGATATACACATGTCGCACCAAAGCATGTTTATCTCTGGGACACAGAACCCATCTCCTATCTAAGCGGTATGATGGCTGGACATTCCCATCTTGTTTGTACTTGCATATAATTGTTTGTACAGATGAACAAGGCACCTTCAGGTAACTGGAAATTGCACCCGAAGATGAGCTAGACTTGTGCAAGTCCACAGTTCTCTTCCTGATATCTTGGCTGCTTTCTTTAGACTTTCCCATCATGTTACACACAGAAGCAGTGTGCGATTTCTAAATACCTGAAGGTACATCCACAGGTGTGACTAATTAATTCAGATGTTACCAATAAACCTATCAGAAGCTTCCAAAGACATGACATCATCATATGGGCTGCCCAAATTGTTTAAAGGCATAGTTATCCTAGTGTATGTAAACTTCTGACTTTGCAGAAAGTAATAAAAATGCCTTAACCCCTTCAGCCGAACGCCTGAAAAGTATTTAATGACCAGAAATTTTTTTTAGTTTTGGCCTCCTTGCTAAATGCAAGGAGGCCAAAACTAAAAAAAATTTCTGGTCATTAACAGTTGTAACTTTTTTATTTTTTCAATGATGCAGCTGTATGGGCCTCGTTTTATTCGAGACAAATTGTACTTTATGGGGGGAATAGTTTAAGTACACTTATAAATAATTGCAGTATTTTTTTTTTTTAATAAAATTTGGTATTATATTTTTTTTTACACCATTCACATTTCACACTTAATAACTTGTTAGATTAATTCTACAGGTTATTACGGTCGTGTGGATACCAAATATGTGTAGGGTTTTTTGTGCGTGTGTAATTTATGTACAATTATTTTTTATTAAATATTTATTTTTATTTTATTTATTTTTTTTTTTATAATTTTATTTTACACTTTTTATGGTTTTTTTTGTACTTTTTTTTTTTTTTTTTTTTTTTAACTCCCCTGAAGGGAGAACTGTTTACATTTTTTTAATTTTTTTTTTACACTTAGCAATGTATTAGCATATTCATATATGCTAATACATGCTAATCTGTGTCAGTTTGACACAGGCAGTGATTAGGACAGCACACAGTGCGTCCTAATCACTGGCTTCATACACAGACGGCTCTGGGGCCACGCTAGGTCCCCAGAGCTGACTGTGCAGCCGGTCCCTGAGCTCTGTCGGGTGACCGGGTGTTCCGATCATCCGACAGAGCAGGGGAACCCTTTGATTGCGCTGTGGTAACGCATTGCCTCGATCAAAGGGTTAAGGCATCGGGTTGTGGAGGTTTCCTCCACTGCCCGATGCCTGCAGGAGATGCTCTGGGATCGGGGCTGTGTAGCACAGCCCGGATCCCAGCGCAATTGCGCCGCCGGGCGCCGCAAACCCCGATGTCTGCAGCGACATCAAAAGACGCCGCTGCAGACGAACGACCCGAAATGCCCGCCGTCAAAAGACGGTGCGCGGTCGTTAAGGGGTTAAAAATGTTCTCTCTCTTATTATTCTGGCATTTAGCAAATATAAATAATTTTGGTTCCTAATTGATCTAAAACGGGTAAGTTTTATTCGGATTTCATGTCAAATAGTGAGAAAAACATTTATATGTGTCTTTTTATGTAGTGTATGTAAACTTCTGGTTTCAACTGTATATGCTTTTTATGCCTCCTGGGTTGCTTGCCTGAAAAAGTTGCTTTACCTGAAGAAATGGTGTGATTTTGGGTTTGTGACAATTTACAGTGGGCATACATACCTTCAGGGGGCATGTAACTACCTACAGGGAGGATATAACTATTTAAAAGGGTTGTCTCACTACAAGGATTACTTTTTAGGTTAAAGATCTTGCAAAAACAAGTCACTTTGTAATATGTGTCTATTAACAATGTCCTACCTACTCCTAGATATCCCCTCTTGTATGGGCTGCATCAGCTCCTCAGGTCGCAATAGCTACTGACCTGTTTGATCTCTCCTGATAGGCTGCCAGCACTGGTTGCTATAGCTACAGACCTGTCACTGCAGACCAGTAGGAGCCAGTAAACACGCCCCTGAATTCAAAAGTGAAACTGAGAATAGAAGACTGAGATAAGATGAATCGATCTAGTGAGACAACCCCTTTAAGGGGGACCTGTATATCTCCCTACAGAAGGCTTATATACCTACCTACTGACTGGGGCTACATTTGGATTTGCATACAGGGTGCTGACATATCTATCTACCTAAATAAGGCCTATTTACCTAGCTATAAGGACCCTATATACCTACCCACAGGCAGCATATATAATTACCCACTAGGGTCGTAAATTCCTAACTATTGGGGAAGGCCTATATACCTACCTAATGGGGGACCTGTAAATCTACTAACTTAATGGGGCCCACAGAGTTGATTATATATGTATATTATATACATGCATAATGCTGAACCACAGGTTACTCCATGTTATTCCCTTAAATGACACAGTATACACTTTGGGCGACATGTCCTATTAGGACTGCACCATTTTTTTGTGTATTATGCACCAAAAAAAACTGTTGACGCTGTATTCTCTATATAAACGAACTGTCGTACACCAAAACTAGGTGCATTAGACACTTTTGAATGCGCCTAAAATATGCGCATCAAATACGCTAGCGATGATATGCTATGCACCTTTTTTTTTTAGTTAACACTTAAATTAGGCGCATTACATATGCTATACAAGGCTTAGCACACGCCAGATTTTTGACAGGTTTATTTATTCAGGTGCATTATACACTCATTTAATGCGCCTTAAAGCGGTCATGGACGCGCCTCTTTTCTGACATGTCGCCCTTTGTTTTGTTTTTTTTTGTGCGCGTGATTCTAAGGCTATGTTCACACAGCTTAATTGCGGGACGTAATTACGCCCCGCAATTACGCCGTGTGGACGGGGGCGGGGCGGGAGCGGGGGAGTGAGCGGGGGGCCGGCACTTCGCCGGCCCATTGACTTGAATTGCCAGCGGCGCGTATACGCCGCTAGTAATTCACATGTCAATTATCTCCCCGCCCAGCGGACTTGCCGGGCGGGTAGAGGAGACGTAATCCATAGTTGTCTCTAGAGAACTGTGAATTACCGTAATGAATGGGCCGTTTTCGGCCCGTAATTGGCGCACTCCGGCGTGTAATTACGGACCGAAATACGGCCCATTTTAAGCCATGTGAACATGCCTTAACTCCCCAACCCCTCCATAACCACGCCCTCTGATAGCCCTGCCCCCATGGAGCCGTGGAAAAATGGTCTTGCATAAAACTGGTACCTGGTGGAAAAAGGGTTGGAGACCGCTGATCTAATGGATTAAGTCATCACTGGATTGTTAGTATAGTGAGCACTAATATGCCCTGCCCTTTAATGTGAGGTCTATAAAACATTTGCCTTTTTCTCTAATATCTAGTCAGTTTTAGAAAACATATCCTAACGTATGTGTGGTCACATCTACTTTATGTGGTAAAGGTTCGCTATATTGTAAATAGCTGTACTCAGGCACTTAAAAATCAATTATGGTAAGTAGCTCACGCTGCAATGAGCTATAAGGCTGTCATTTTTATTATTTAATATAAAAAAAAAATCAGAAACGTAAAAATTCTACATTCACAAATCCAGTCATGTTGTGTCTACAGCTACTATGCAGACTCCCACCAACGTGCCATAAAACAAAGACCAGTTCACAAATTGCTTTTTTCAACTGCAATAAAAACGCGTGCAGAAAATGCATACGATTGAAAAAAAAAGCATGAAAATTGCAGTTAAAAATGGCAGGTTTTTATAATGGACATAAACTTGGAAGACAATTGAGATCTGAGCTAATTAAAAAACACATGAGCTTTTATTGCTGCACACATTTTTTGGCGCGTTCAAAAAAATGCAACATGTGAACCCAGCCTGAAATTGCAGACGTATGGAGTGAAAAGCAGTAACTACGAATAAGGCTATACGCCGAAACGCGTCAGTGTGCTGCTACCCTGTGTGGAATGGAGCCCGTGTTTGTAATTTTTTAATTTGAAGGAATAAAACATTAAGAGCCACATGTATGAAACTGTTTAGGTCTACAACTCACTTTTTTGCCCATAGTAAACTATGGGCAAAAAAGTGAGTTTTAGACCTAAACAGTTTTCATACATGTGGCCCAAAGTGTTAACTACTTTTTCTGCCGTGGACATTCTCTGTGCAGTTGCTGGGATCCTTGTTCATTTTATTTTTAATAACAGTGACTATCTTATTACAGTTGGCACAGTTCTTGATGATGTGTTGGAAGCAGGAAGAAATGGGAAGGTGTAAGGATGTAAGCGACCTTGGCAAATCTCAAATTGTGACGACTAGATGACCGAGTCAGAACATCCCCAAAATGTCTTGTGTGGTGTTCCTAGTGGTGGTCCAAGGAAGGATAGCTGGTAAGCTGAAGAAAGGGTCATGGGAGCCCAAGGCTCATTAATGTGCATGGAAAGTGAAGGCTAGCTTGTCTGAACTAATCCCGTACCACAAATTGCTGATAAAGTTACTGATAGCTATGATAGACTGGTGTCAGAACATACAGGGCATCGAGGCGTTTTTATATGGGGCTTCTTAGCCACATAGTACACAATATTAGGCACGTGGCAGCAATGTTACGGCTGATCAGTGTATGTTTCTTCATATTAAAAGACTATAAGTATTGGTTCCCTGCTTCTCAATAACGTACTAAACATATGTGAGGAGCAAGTAGGGGTGCAGGTGGAAAGAGTTATGACTGCAGGATCAGACTACACAGGATTTGTGTATGTAGTCTGTTGCCATGGAGACACACGTGGCCGTAAAGGAACCTTGACGTAAAACAGCAGTAAGTTTAAAATCTTCTTTTTTATAATTAAAAGGGTTATCTCATTACATCGATTCATCTCACCTCAGTCCTGTTTTCTTGGTTTCATTTTGAATTCGGTGGCGTGTTAACTGGCTTCTACTAGGCTGCAGTAGAAGCCAGGTCTGTAGCTATAGCAACCAGTGCTGGCAGCCTATCAGGAGAGATCAAATAGGTCTGTAGCTATAGCGACCTGAGGAGCTGATGCAGCCTATACAAGAAGAGATATCTAGGAATAGGTTGAACACAGTTATTGAACATATATTGCAAAGTGACTTGTTTTTGCAAGATCTTTAACATAAAAAGCAATCCTTGTAGTGAGACAACCCCTTTAATGCAATGTCTGCGCTAGTGTTTATAGTTTTAAGGAGCAATGATTTTTGGAAGTATTACAACATAAATAGATATTGTTACCCTGTGAACAATACTTTCACAATATTTCCAAAATGTAATCGACATATAATGCTGGGTAGATTTGCAAACACAGCGAGTTCTTTTACTGCTTGGTGTTGTCTTGATGAGTTATTGAAGTTCTCACTAATCAGAACTCTGTTGGTTTCCTATTAGGGCTCAGTTTTACAGTTGGATTTTCACCGGGATTTTGGATTTTTAAACTGGTGGAAATCCGACTGTCAACCGTCCCCCTAGACCTCAATAGGCTCAGACTTTCTGAGGTCGGATTTCAAAGCAGAGTGCTTTGCAAAAAACTAGGAACATGTACATTCTTCCACCAGATTTTTGGCATATACTGTTCAACGTTATATGGGCCATCTGAATCCAAGATCCGACTGCAAAATCTGCCCCAAAAAAGTGATAAAAAACTAAACCCAATTATAAAATACCATCGGATTCTGTCATAGGATTCGACCGGCATTCTACAATTGCAGTGTGGACATAACCTTACAAGAGCATGGTGCGCTGCGAAAGCTCAGATGACTGTGACACTGTTATAATCTGTTAGGTCACACGTCTGACACACAAGTTTAGATAAAGTGTAGTCTGTTTCTACGGGCAACCAGCAACTAATCAGAGCTCAGCCTTTATTATTTATGCTACTATGGAAAAATGAAAACTGAGCTCTGATTGGTTTCTATGGGCAACACAGACGGTCTTCTGTTAGACGATTTTGATAAATGAAGGTCAGTGTTTAGCTCAAAACCAGGACAAATTATTTAAAAAAAAAAAAAAAAAGGCCTTATTTATCAAAACCATCTAAGAGTAAAGTAAGACTGTCTTTGTTGCCCATAGAACCCAATCACAGCCTCAGCTTTCATTTTTCGTGAGCACTATAAGAAATGAAAGCTGACTGGTTGCTATGAGCAACAAGGACAGTCTTATTGTTAAGCCACTTTTAATATAGGAGGCCCATTGTATTTAATAAATACAAATCAATACAGGCAGTCCCCGACTTAATCCGTTCCGACTTACATCTGTCCACTACTCACAAACAGAGACTTATGGGCATGCTGCCACTTGCAGTTCCATGTTCCACAGCAGATTGTAGTTGTGGAACGACAAGTTCCAGCATGCCACAGCAGCACATGAGGTGAAATCTTCTTAACAGGGGCACAGATAGCAAAACAAATGTAAAAACCCTTCCCTACACTATCCGAAGATTAAAAAATAAACCCTTTTGTGCTGGAGTTACATTTAATAAATATACCTGTTCTGACTTACATAAAAATTAAATTGAAGAACAAACCTACAGTCCTTATCCCGTACATAACCCGGGGACTGCCTGTATTTTATCTGAACTGTGAGAATGAAAGTCGGGTTATACTTTTGAATGATGTATAATCTAAATACTAAAAAACTAAAAGACAGGCAGTTGCACACTCCTTCATACATGCAGACACCTAGATTGTGCTGAACTCACTCCAAGTGTCTTCGAAATTAAAAAAATATTTCTGCTGATTTTACAGGACTGCCCATTGGGAAGGGAATATAGAGTTCAGTACGTTGACATTCAACACAACCTTTCCCTATTTCCCTCAATAACTACTGTAAAACAATAAAAAAATCCTCAACCAAAAGCACATGTAAAAAAATAAAACAAAACGCATTGTGCTTTTTACACGCATTTTAAAATGAAGAAAAATGTGCGCAAAAGAGGCCATATACTATGATCCAAAGTTATAACACTCAAGCAATCAGCTTTATCATATAAAATTAATCTTTATTGGGTCATTCCATAACATAATAGTCGTGGTGCATCAGAGATGAATAATAGCCGCTTACGCATTTTGAACTTCTTACAGGTTCTTATTCATAGCGCGTTGCAAATATTATTTGTCTCTGCTGTAACACAACTATTGCTTTATGTAATAACCCAATAAAGATGAATTTTATATGATAAAGTTGGATGCTGGACCAAGTATTCTAACTCTGGATAATCTAAATGTTGTTTGACCTCATTCAAAAATACTAATTTGGCCTCTTCCGTGCACATTTTTTTTTCATGTTGCATTTCATTTGTGTTTATTGCTGTCTTTTACGTGCATTCTTTGTTGACTTTTTTTTATTTTTTGGCATTCTGCATGTGTTTTACAGTAGTTGTAAGGGATTGGTTGTGCTGAATTTTAACATGTCCAACACTCTATTCCCCTCCCGCAAAGGGCAATCATGTGTAAAATCGGCAAAAATATTTTTCCGTTTGTCCAGCCTTAGAATAAATTATTTAGCAGCTTCCTCTAAATGCTGACAGACTTTTCATGTGACCTGGTATATGGCAACAGTTGATGCAATTTTTTTTACCATCAAAAGGCACAGAGAAATAGAATGACATGACCTTGTTTCATTTCCTCCACATTTGCTGGCAAGATGCAGTCTGACTCCAAGTCAAAGCAGGTTATCACCCACTGATCTGGTTCTAGAACGGAAAGTCCTTCCTGGGCAATTCTAAATTTTCAGCTACCTCCCATTTCTGTTGAAATTCTTTAAAAGCCCAACAACTATGACCTATGATGTCTCCTCCTCCCAGAAGAGGCTCTTGACAACTCTCCTGCTTAATGCTCAGCTGGCCCTGTAGCATGTTCCAAGATGGATGAGCGACTTAAGCAGACTTGATTTAAGGAATCCCAAGTTTACATGTTAGGGTGAATTCACACGGCTTATTGCACGTGTATAGCAGCGCATACTGTGCGCACCACTATAAGCCTGCTGCTTCAGAAGTACGCACTGGCCAGCATGCACTTCTAAATCGCTCTGTGCCGCCCCCCAGTCACTTTAGTTTTCCCCATCACATAAGCACCGAGAAGAAGTGACATGTCACTTCTTTCTCGTGGCGCGCAATATACGGGGAATATGCTGCAAAATGATAGCACCCAATGAGTGCTATGATTTTACCGTAATTGTGGGCCGTACGTCATGTGTATTGCAGCACAATTATGCCATAAACTACAGCCCACAATATGAGCATACCCTGATGGTCAATCTACTCAAACAGAATGGAGGTGAGTGTAAGGAGAAAGTTGACATTATTTGTTCGGCACTTCGATAGTTGGTCCAATGACTTTTAAAAAAGTCTTGGTAATGCTACTCCTAGATATGTCCTAATCCTTAATCCTACCATCAGAGACATCTGACTGGATCCAAATCAATTCTGCAGCAGGAGAACGACCCTAAACGTACAGCTAATGTCATGAAGAACTATATTCAGCATAAATAAGAAGTCCTGGAATTAATGATATGGACCCCTCAGAGCCCTGATCTCCGTAACATCGAGTGTGTCTGGGATTACATGAAGAGACAGAAGAGTTTCAGCAAGCCTACATCCACAGAAGATCTAGGCTTACTTCTCCAAGATGTTTAGAACAACCTCTTTGCCGGGTTTCTTCAAAAGCGGTGTGGATAGAATGCCTAGAATAACAGCAGCAATGGGAGGTCACACCAAATATTGAACTGATTTGGAAATCTCTTTTGTTCATTCACTTTGTATTTTGTCAGTTAATAAAATGAAAATATTAACACTTCTCACTTTTGAAGGAATTATTATTGTATGTTCAGATGTTGGATGGAAAAGTCCGTAGTGTTTCCGACGTAGTTTCATCGGCAGAAGTCCAAGGTGATGCCTCAGATTTTCACTTTAGCGATTCTGACACACTGGTTAGCTCCACTGCAATGAGGTGTTAACCCGCGTCAGTTCCTTTCTCACCCCATCGAGCAGGCGCTGATGAGGGTCAGTTTAAAAGAATGAACATGTTAATTTTATTTTTTCCAATGGCATGGATTTTATATCCATGGTGTGGAAAATCCACGCTGTAATTCACTATGTGAACTAACGCACAGACTGGCAATTCAAATGAATGGCCGTTGATTTGCGCGTGGATTTTGAAGAGGAAATCAATACAGAATCTGTGTTTAAATCCTCATTCCATTCCATCGTGTGAACATACATTATCTCACAAAAGTAAGTTCACAATTTTGAAAATATAGTATTATTTCTTTTTATAAGACAACTGAAGATATGATACTTTGAAACTATGTAATATAGTCAGTGTACAGCTTTTATAACAGTTTAAATTTGGTGTGCCCTTTAAATAACACACAGCTATCAATGTCTACACCGCTGGCAACAAAAGTGAGTACACCCCTATTTAAAACTGGACAAATTGTGTCCAATTTGCCATTTTCCCTCCACACTGTGACTCGTTAGTGTTACCAGGTCTCAGGTGTGAATGGGGAGTAGGTGTGTTAAGTTTGGTGTTATCACTCTCACAATTTGTCAAACTAGTCACTGGAAGTTTAACATGGCCCCTCATGGCTCCAGTCAGAACACGCCTCGCCATGGTCAACCAAGGAAGTTGAGTGCACGTGCTCACCATCATATCCAGATTTTTTTTTTTTAAATAGACATATGAGAGTGGTCAGCATTGCTGTAGATGTTAAACGGGTGTGGGGGTCTGCCTGTCAGTGCTCAGACCATAAACTGCATCAAATTGGCTGCATGGCTGTCTCCCCAGGAAGAAGCCTCTTCTCAAGATGATGCATAAGAAAGCCTGCAAACAGTTTGCTGAAGAAAAGCAGGCTAAGGACATGGATTACTGGAACCATGTCCAATGTCTGATGAGACCAAGATAAGCTTATTTGGGTCAGATGGTGTCAGCGTGTCTGGCGACAACCAGGTGAGGAGTACAAAGACAAGTAAATCTTGCCTTTTAAGTATGGTAATGGGAGTGTCATGGTTTGCGGCTGCATGATTGCTGCTGGCTGTGGGAAGCTACAGTTCATTGAGGGAACCATGAATGCCAATATATCCTGTGACATACTGAAGCAGAGCATGATCCCCTCCATTCTGGGCTGCAGGGTTGTATTCCAACATGATAACGCCCCCAAGCACATCTCCAAGACGACCACTGCCTTGCTAAAGAAAATGAGGGTAAAGGTGCTGGACTGGCCCAAGCATGTCTATAGACCTAAACCCTATTCCTCAAACGAAAGGTGGAAGAGGCAATATCTCTATTATCCACCAGCTCCGTGATGTCGTCATGGAGGAGTGGAAAAGTATTCTAGTGGCTGCAACCTGTGAAACTCCTGTGAACTCCATGCCCAAGATAGTTAAGGAAATGCTGGAAAATAATGGTGGCCTCACAAAATATTGACAAGTTGGACACAATTTGTCAATTTTCACTTGGGGTGTACTCACTTTTGTTGCCAGAGCTTTAGATATTGATGGCAGTGTGTTTGAGTTATTTTGAGGGCAAATCAAATTTACATTGTTATACAAGCTGTACACTGACTACTTTACATTTTATCAAAGTGTCATGTCTTCAGTTTGTCACATGAAAAGATATAACATAAAATTTACAAATATATACAGAGAGTACTCACTTTTGTAAGATACTGTACCTTTACTCTGCAGCATTTTTTCCTACATGCCTATAATTTTTGCATAGTACCATAACTAGTGTAGTTATGTCCGGCTGAACAAATCTTAGTCATTCTTAGTAGCTAGCCTATTTAAGTTGGGTGTCATTAAAGATGCACTGTAAAAGGTTTCATAAAATGTCCAAAAACTCACTTTTGATCCAAAGTAGAAAATGGTTTAAAGACTTTGAACTCATGTTGTACCTAATCTACATATTATACAAAGCTATATTTTCATCCCAGTATCCAGTCTCTCTTTCCCGAGTCATGTTAGACGTGCAACCGCATCACTACACCTCTTCACACAACCCTCAGCCAAACATTTTTCCACAAAGTAGTTAGAACAGGACTCCCAGAAGTCACAGAAAACTTTCCTTCCCCTCCCCAGCAATACCGGTCTTCCTACCTAATTCCCTTTGTAGCCACAAAAGTTAAAAATATACTCAACTCCAAAAGTCAGAGCGAAGCCTCCTCAACTTCCTTCAATAGTAAAAATAGGGCCCTCTCCTCTTTGGTAGTCACTGGTTACTGTCACTGGTTACTGTTAGTCTCTGGTACCAAGCATTTAGCACAAGTTTAAAGGGGTTGTCTCACTACAAGGATTGCTTTTTATGTTAAAGATCTTGCAAAAACAAGTCACTTTGCAATATGTATCCATTAACAGTGTAACAGCACTGGTTGCTATAGCTACAGACCTGGTGTCCTCAGAAGTTCAACATCCCAGGCCCGTAGTAGCCAGTTAAGCCAGTAAACTTGCACCTGAATTCAAAAATGAAACCGATATTTTCCATTTCCAGGGTTGCTGGTGGGTGGTAGCGGGGGGGGGGGCTTTATAGGGATTTTTTTAATAGTGGGTTGGTTTATTTTATGGATGTTTTTTATAATTAAATGGGAAGTGTAAGCGTTAAAGGAGCATTTAAACTGTTACATATTGAAGTATTGCAAAATGTATATTACAGTGTGCACTGTTGTAAAGGAGACTTTCCTCTCTTCAATAACAAACATAGTCGTTAAGCAGAAAAGACAATCAAAAAATGAAACCGATAGAACAGGACTGAGGTAAGATGAGTCGCTGTAGTGAGACAACCCCTTTAAAGAGAACCTGTCACATAGTTTTTGGCCCCCTGGCTGAGGACAGCACAAGCTAGTGTCAGACCTGCTGTTCCCAGCGCTGTGTCCCTTATTCTGTAACATGCTGTAGTTTTCACGTATTTAATGCTCAAATCTGCAGTTTTCAGCCAGAAGAGTCATTCGAAGAGTCCTTCAGAGTGTCAGTTTATTTCAAACCCAGCCAATCAGAGGCTAGCCCCGCCCACCTCAACTGACAAACCTATTACTTTGAATAGGTAGAAACATGTGAATGTCAGTGGGCGGGGCTAGCCTTTTTTTGGGTGGGGCTAACACCTGCTCATGAATAAGATTTGAGGGGTAAATGCTCTAAAACTGCTGCATCTTACAGAATAAGGGGCACAGTGCTGGGAACAGCAGGTCTGACACTAGCGTGTGCTGTCCTCCGCAAGGGGGCATAATCTATGTGACAGGTTCCCTTTAAGTGACTAGCTTGTGTTCCCTCTTTAGACCTTGTGTATATTTCCTCCATATGGTAACTTAATGAACTAATGGTAGTACAAAAGGAACATCATATCATAGATCATAAACCTGTTTCAATAGATTGTAATTAAAGTTTTTGAACAGTTTAAGGCACAAAGTTATCAAACATCAATATCACCCATGTAAAAAAGCAACTGCCCCTTTAAACCTAATTGCAATGTTACATCTCCAATAATGTGATATCAGACTTTTACGCTACCACGGATTCACTTTAGCAAAAATTTAAACTTTAAGAAATTTATCAGTCAGGTAGAATGGTAAGAACTGCCCCTTACTTGCAATTCATCTCCACTTAATGTGATTCGACTTACGCTACCACGGATTGAACTGGCTAATCCAAATCTTGTCCTTGACACACCTTTTTCTTTAGTATTTTTAAATCAATGTCTTGCTGTTGCATTTTAGCTTAGGCAGAGGTGATTACGGCAGAATCATCTGTAACTTCATTAAAGGTTTTGTGTGTAATTTTCAAAACATTTCCTATTGGTTGTTAAAAAATGTAAAACAATTGGCCATGAAGACACCACTACTTCAGTGCTACAACTTTAGTTTTACCCGTTGGTCCCCTATTTAAGGGGTTGTCTCAGCATGCTGTTTCACAGAGTCACAGCCAGCTTGAGACTCACACTTCCTGGTCAGGCAGTGGGTGGGTCTACAGCAGTGATTGTCATATCAGCTCTGCTATTTTTAGCTGATCCTGTTCAAGTGACATGACTGCTAGAGATTTGTAATCTGTAGTGCACAAAGGTAATGAGCTCTAGGGGTTAAAGCTTGTCAGTAAATAATGCAAATGAACTCTGATCTTTCAAGTTAAGGAAAAGATCAAGGAGCAAGTCATCAACCCGATCACTTTGTCAGACTGTAAGAACAGAAAGAGGTGGCTGGTAACTAGGGGAAACTTGTGTACAGAAGAAAGAGATAACATCTGCTTCTACCTCTGAAGAGAAGCAAAATCAGAACAGCAATGTATTTGGTAATGGTCTTTATTTACCTTTGCCTACATGTTTAGAGGTAATCAATGAAACAAGAATACCCCTTTAATGACGTCATTTCCGCCATTCATGTGATGCTGGCACCAGTCAGTGACTTCAGTGGTCACATGCAGTAAATGCAAACACAGACAGCTGAGGCCAGCGTCATGTGGACCACGAATGTGACTTCATCAATGAGGAACCAGTGGGAAAAACCAGAGCAGTTGTCTTCACGACTTATTTTTTTTTAACATTCCTGACACCTAAGTGATTTTTAAAAAATCTCAAAAAACCTTCAATGATAACAAGGTCAAACACAGGGTTGGAGCTATAGGAGGTACAGAAAAGGCAGTTGCATCTGAGCTATGGTACCCGATTTCCACATAACAAACCAGTGTTAGGAATGGCGGATGGGGGACCCGTTACATATTTTCCATTAAAGCCTAGGTGCTTCTAGTTCTGCCTGTCCTTATTGTAGAACGCTGTATTTCCTCTACATAAGACGTTATTGAGCTTGCACTTCCCAAAGATGTCTCCCAAATAATCTCCCAAAACTCCTGGGGGTCATACTAGTGTTTTATTTTACAAGAATGTGAGCTAAGGGCTGCTGTCACTGTTGACCTCAGCGAAGGCTAAAGAGCCATGCATTTCACTGGATGTTCTTCTCAAAGACTTTTTGACTTCTTGGATGAGTTTTTAGATCAATTTTGGCACACTGGCTTCTGGAAGGAAGCTTTACTGTTTTTTTTTTTGTTTTGTTTTTCCAAGTCTTCTCAATTTAGAGATTATTACCATCATTTGATTCAACTGGGTCTCAACTATTTCCATACTTTGTAAAACAATTCGTTTTCTTCCTCATCTCTTCTAGATTTTCTATTTCAGGAGTCAGTATACAGTAGGATTGACATAATAAGGCGTGCAAAAAAAACTATTACTAAATTATAGGCCTTGCAAACCTGGTTTCAAAATTTGATGCAATCATTTTTTTTAATTAAAGGGGGCAGTTAATTTTTTTTATACAGGTAAGAGAATCAGTTCTGAATCCGTTTGATCCTTAAATAATATCTTTAATATTTTACCAACTTGGCTATGAATTTCTTAAGGTTTTCTGACTAACATTAAAGGGGTTTTGCCACTAAGGCATTTCATGCCTGGTTTGTCCTGTTTTAGCTTTTAGTGTGCTGAAAAGGGGGCGTGTATGATTTGTTTGAACAGCATATCATGTGACCCAGCAGGCTGACATCACCATGCCTTTCCCCACAGTGTTCTCACTCTAATCAATGGTATGTTTATGTAAAGAACTTTGAGTAGCTACATTGTAGCTAAGAGGTTAGCACTTCTGCCTTCCAACATAGGGGTCCTAAATTCAAATCCCTGCAGGAACAAAACATGTGGATTTTTTTTATCTCAATGCACATACCTAATTGAGGTTTATTTTTTCTTTTTATTTATTAGCACTGTTTGCCTAATTAATAAGGAGGACAAGAGTAGAATGACAGAACCTGGGGTTCAACACACGCTCAACAGTGAGTGTATGTGATTATTAGTCAGGGAAAAGATTGACAGTACCTGCCAGAGAGAAGAGGTGATGTCTGAGCATGTGCAGCAAGGACTTAGAAGTTTTTGTCACTAGTCGTATCCCATAGAGACGAGCTGTACACTATGGATCACTATGGGAGCAGCTAAAACAAAAATGGTGCAGAATGTTTAATAATGATAAATGGTGAAAATGTTTATTATTTAATTTGAAAGCTTCCTACTTCAATTTTACTTGGCAAAACCCCTTTAAATTGTGCATAAGAATCAGAATCCAGAGACATATGGTAGGGGGGGCAAATATTTATTTTCCTCTGGTACATATGGCTAGCAAGTTGTAATTGCCAGTCCAATCTGACAGCCTACGGCCCATGTACTGGACAATTATCATGAAATAAAAATAATCGTCTCTACTAGATCATGCTGACGAAACTCTTTAAATGTTTATTTTCTTGGGTTCACATTAGAAGACATTGATAATGTCATAAACAGCCTAAACAATGCAAAGAGAACCTTGAACATATCATCCCTGGAAGAAGAGAGCCAAGTAAGGTGGGGTTTGGCCAATCTCTTGGCAAAAATTGATCAAATTACCCTGTTTCCCCAAAAATTTTACAGTGTTTTATATTACTTTTTGCTCCTAAAGTCGAGCTAAGACTTATTTTTAGGGGATGTCTTATTTTTTAGGAACAAGAATTCACATTTATTGTTGAACAAAAAATCAACATGTATTAATATACTGCAGTGATTTCATCACAAACATCAGCATAAGAAGACAAACTCTGAATTGCATGAAAAAAATGCACTAGGTCTTATTTTCAGGGGATGTCTTATTTTTGGGGAAACAGGGTAATTTTTACTTCTTGCTTCTACTGTCTCATCAAGCCACAAGATATTTTTTGCATTGTCATAACTATTGCTGTAGTACACAAGAAAGCAGCGTATACTACGTGTTTTTAAGTCACGTGCTTTAGTGACGTATCTAGCCTTCAGCAAATGTATGGGCTAAATTTATACAATTACGGTTTTCAAGTAGTGGAGGCAACACTTGTGTAAGTCACCATGACGTAAGGTGTAATTGCATTAACAAAAAACAAAATAAAAATGGAATTTAAAAAAAGATTCTCAAAATTTTCTTTCCACTGTGAATGTTGCTGCCTTCATAGGCATTTTTGATTTACAAATGGCACATAAATCATCCTGTTTTCCTCACAATGAAGTTAAACTTATCTTGTGTTCCTTTTGTCAAAAGCAAACGTGATGGATTGTTGTGAACGATAATTTATAGTATTGCGCGTTCGAGTACGGAGAAAAGCGCTGTAATTGTAATTTACAGTAACTGTCATTCTACATTATAGAAGTTGACAATAAAATGATTTATTTTTTGCAATTTGGCTTATTGTTTGAAATGAACTAAATCGGAAGACAAATTAATAACCGAAAAAATTTATTTTGTTTTGAACTCCAAACATATTAATGAATGTATAAAAATCCTTTTCATTTAATAGTCTCATAAAAAGCATCCATAAACTAGTATCCACCAACTTCAACTGTACTCGTCATAGGAGATAACAGTCGTCTAATCTTCAGTCTAACTAAATGGAAATTGGCCAAGTTTATGATTGACCGATTCTGCATTACTAGAAATTATTAATTTGAAATGATGAAAACACATCTTAACATTTCAAATTTGTATAAGCGCAGATACACTGGTGATGGGACATAATTTTGTGGACAGTTTTTTTTTAAATTTAATGAAAATAAGCCAAGTGTAAATCGATTTTTATTTAAGACATGAATGCGAAATTCAAAAATTGTACAAATTATAGCATTACGACTTTAAATTAAAATTCATTTACGTGCAAAATAATAATAAAAAAAAACTAGAACACATCATTCTGCCCCATCAACCAGCACAATCATATTTTAATCACATGACATTTTCTCCATTTTTTGCAATTCTCCTCCCCGCCCCAAACAATAGAACTTTCTTACAATTAAATTGGTTGTGCGTCGAGAGCAGGTATGCGTTAGTCGTGTCTTGGGCTCATTGGGTTAATATTAATGTAGTGCTCCCATTTTGTTGTTTTGTGTGTGTGCGTGTTTTTTTTCCCTCAGATATGGAATACATTACAGAGATTGCTGAGTTATGGTATCAGAATATTCATCAGATGCGATCAGAATATAAAAAGGAGGACCAATTACCATTTAAGCATGCCAGACAATGACACAAAACAAATGGCACCCGTCTGCTGAAATTTAAATGAGAACCAGTTTGGATACAGTTGTTTTCAGTGCTACACTCTTTTTTTACCCCCATTAATATTTAGACTATGCTAGCAAATTCACCGCAGTCTCCTATTAGGAACCCAATGTCATCTTCAATTACGTTCCTTGTGCCTTATTTAATGAGGATTTATTTATTACCGTTAACAGGTTTGATTAATGCAGTGAATATGCAAAATTTATTTCCCTATATAGAGACTTATCAGGAAAGAGAAATATGGAAAAAAAAAAGAACAGGGCTTTAGCAGCTCCTATTCACCTGGGTGTTGGCGCAGTGTGTGGGTCCCTTTTTTTTTTTTGTCAAGTTGTACACACACACAAAAAAAGGGAACAAAGGTCAGCACCCAGCCGCCACTTGAATGTGAGATTTTTCTTTTTATTCCTCTTGATGTATAGCAGGCTCTGTGTTATTAGTCTTAATGATAGAAAATTGTAGTGTTGATACAAATTTTTTTTTCAAAGTAGTAGGCGGGAGTTCCATTTGTTAGTAAGTTTTTTCTGTGACTAAAAGCCACGGACAGTACATTTATGTAGCAGTAAAAGGCCTACAAGCTCTTTCCATAGCAGAGCTAATTATTCCTACTGTGACCTTACTGATCTGCGCTGTTCCGAGAACATCTCATCTGCGCGCCTGTTCCTCTGTGTAGATGGTGTCAGGGAATATGAAAAAACCCTATAATGAAACCATTTTCATGAAGGAGAAAGGCTACAGGAGTTGCACTTGCTACAAAGAGGCTCAATTATATGAGTAATTGTGATAATTTTCTACATTCATATCCTTCAATGGGGGGAGAGAAAAAAAGAAAAAAAAAAAAAAAAAAAGAAAAGGAAGAAAAAAAAAAGCCATAAGAGAAAATTAATTTAACAAGAAAGTGCAGAGTAAAAAAGGAGGAATAGACAAAATGAAAAAAAAAAAAATCATGGAGAGAAAAGTGGAAAAAAAAAAGATATGGAAGGAGGAATAGGAAGAAAGAGGGAACAACAGATAGGCTGAAAGGCTCATGTGCAGCTGGGTTGCACAATTAAATTGAATTTTTTTTCTGCAGTTGATGAATGTGACTACCGCAAATGTGCCTGTGTAGTTAGCTATCATTTGTTGTTCCGTGACAGGAAAAGGATAATTACCTCTCAGAAAGAATCAAAGGCTGACATGCCCTTTAGACACAGCTATGAATGCAGAGCTCCATACAATGCCTGAATAAGAATTTCGTACTCTTTGGCCCTTTCCACATAAGAATACATTTTGTTAAAATGCAAGAACGCCACCAGCAAATTTGTTTGAACCCTAGGTGTTCGAAAATACGAGGTGCACCTATCGACTCATCCCTTTTGCAAAAATAAAACCGCATTCTGAATTCCATTCCATTATATTCATGGATAGTAAGATAGTGAGATATGCATTAAATTTCTCTTCCCAGTAGGGGTCTGATTCAACATTTCCTATAAAAGAAGAAAAAGACACTATCCTTTTTTTTCCTCCAGATGATAGTTAGCCTATAATTTAAAACTGTCAAAAACACAATTTTGTGCAAAGTCTACAATAAAAGCTTCGGAGATATAACCCAAAGAGGTTTTGCTAAAGTTAGATTCAGAATCAGTTACAACATTTCTATAGCAATAAATACATATAAATGACACATTGATGGCTTTATTTTTTCTTTCTTGTCTTCTTTTTTTTTTTTTTTCTCTCCCAAAAGCCGTAAGAAAATCCGGGCTTTCAAGTTAATTGTATAAAGGTTCAATGTCCAAAAAGAAAAAAAAAATAATATAAAAATATTAACATTAATAAGTTAAGATTGTTTGTCTTTCTGGACAATGAATTTATATATTATGGTGTCGGAACATAAAATTGTCAACAACTCTTCTTTAGTGATTGCTATGATGTGTGACACCAATATTGTGCCATGTGATGGGCCATGCAAGATAAAAGTGCTATTTAAATAATAATATAATATATCTAAGCACATTGATCTACCTATTATTCCAAAACATCCTCAAAAAAGTCTCTTGTGTTGCACACTTACTTTGTGTCAGTACAAATACGATTGTCTATTACTTCTCCTTAGTAATTGCTATACACATACATACACACATACATACATATATATACTGTATACACACGCATACATGTATATATACATATATATATAATACATACACGCATATTTATATATATCCATCTATCTATATTACAATAAGGACTTCAAAAAATATATCTTGTGTTGCACACTGACTTACTTTGTGTCAGAGCAAATACAATTGTCTGTATGCACCTTAGTAATTGCTATACACATACATATATATATACACACATACACACACACATTCATGTATATATAATATATACATAAACGCATATTCATACATATCAATCTATCTATATTACAAGAACGACTTAAAAAAAATGTCTTGTGTTTCACCTAAACTTTGTGTAGGAACAACATAAAATTGTCTAGTATTGCTTCTAAGTAATTGTTATACACACACAAACAAACACTATATATATATATATATATATATATATATATATATATATATATATATATATATATATATATATATATATATATACACACACACACACACACATATCATTCTTTTGTGTTTCACCCGAACTTTGTGTAGGAACAACATAGAATTGTCTACTACTGCTCCTTAGTAATTGCTGTGGTGTGTTACCCCAATATTTTACCAAGTAAAATGCTGTGGAAGTTGAAAGTCCTATTTATATAATAAAGGAATATGTGTCTCCTTTAAAGACTGATTCATTATTTCTCACCCCTACACTTCTATGACCTCTAATCATCTGAATTTATTGTGCTTGTAGATCGTTACATGTTTCTATGCTTTGGACATGTTTGGGTGGTATGTATCTTTATTGTATTATTACTATCATACACAGCACTGTACAGGTCTTGCTTTCACTTACTTGTTCCATCGTAGTCCTATTTTTTTTTTGGACTGTCTGGAGCCAGGTCTACATTTTAAGTCAGTTATTTTATACACATCTTTGTCTCTTTATGCAGTTGTCTTTACTGACCCACAGGTAATTCACTTTTACAAAAATCTCTCTTGCCCAAAGCACAGCAGTACAGTGAAGTCTCTCACACACTGGTATCAGTCAAATGATGGTTTTGAATCATAAAACATGTCATCAGTTTTCTCCCAGACTACCAATAACCTCTGTCCCACTTGCCAGCCTTCCCGTCGCTTGTCACTACATTCTGCTGGTCACCTGATTGTGTTTCCGATTACAGAGAACGGAGCTCCAGGCTTGCAGGCTGCTATTGCTTCATCTCTGCATCTCCTGGCGGTCTTAACTAACTTCTGCCCATCTTCGTCCACGTTTCCAACCAGGAAGGTTTCAGAGGTGTCCCCATGGTATCCGCCACTATACACCTAAAAGAAGGAGAGATGTGCAACTGTTAAATTCTCCAGAGCACCTCATAATCATTTCATTTAGATGAAATTCTAATACACCGATATCACGGATTATGGATTTCATGCAGTCAGAGTGATCAGCGCAAAATAAAACATAAGGGTAATTCTGACTTGTAGGGTTACCATGTTGTAAATAGCTCCGCCATCCTAAAATCATTATAATAACAGCTTGCAGCTGGGTCAGTGCATTTAACTCATCCAGCATAATCACCCCCAACATAATCACCTTCACCCTTATAAATTCCAGGACAATCCTACTGCAGACATGATACGCTTCTTTGTGTCTGCAATTATTTCACATTATGTGTACACCTCGCGATGCAAATGAAGCAAGTCTGCAAGTGCTTTCCTTAGTAAATGTGTTGGAGAAGTCATCTTCTTATTTTAAGGATGGCAGAAACATGGCCGAGAAAATTCAGTAGGCGAGGGCTTTTAGAGAACAAAATTATCTACTGAAGCAGTGGATTGTAAATGCCATTATTTTCCAATAACTTATTCTCTCCTGCCTGAGTTGTGGGCAAAATTTCAGTAGAAGCCTATTTATCGAGATTTTTGGGATCCTTTGAAAATACCCCCCATTCCCGTAAATAAAGGAACTAACTGTTAGGGATTAAAATATTGGGTTCCTCCCACAGTTGCGGCCATCACGGTTATACCTGCTGGTGGGAGAGAACCTGTGACACAATTTTTGTTAATGGGACTACAATAATGGTTCATTTTGAAAACATTTAATTAATTAATATTATATTGTCTGGATGTATGCAAGTACCAGTCCAGTTGGAGGACTACTGTGATTTTTGGCCAAAGCACCAGGTAGCTTGTAGATTGGGTCTAAACCAATGGCAGCCTTATCTTTTAACAGTCCTTTCAAGGGAGAGTACCATGTACTTAATGTTTGTGTCATCAAAAAAAAAAGCTTAATTTTATGAAATGTGTTTATTATTTTAAGTATTGTAGCCATATAAACCAAAAAAAAAAAGAATTATAATGCCTCCAATGTAGGATCACTGTGCCCTGCTTCACATTTGGAGAGGGAACTCAGATCAACAGGTGTCGTGGCACACTGGAGCCACAGAGTTCAATTACCTGGAGACCTCATCTGAATATCTCACTACTGCGCATAAGCGGTGAGCATCAACAATCAACATTACACTAATGAGACACGTGTGGATTTGGCACCACTGATCATATCAATGCTGTGGTATATTTGTCTTGTGAATATTTCATTTCACCATTTTTTTTTTTTTTTCAAAGGAACTTTTATTAAAAGAGTATGACATAAAGGCAAGTGAGGATACAACAAGTATCAATGGTCATATGCAAAAACAAATGTGGATTACACTCAGATAGAGGGTTGTACATGACATATGGCAAACTGCAAAGGATGTTTTCAGCAAACAATAGGAGAGTGCTTACAGTTATACATCATACATAAGAACAGGAAACTCAAGGAGAAAATTAGAATTCACTAACATACAAGCTGTATCTCGGTTCTCGGCTAGGTGTTGAGCATAGGTAGTGAATTCGGCGGCCGACATCCTAACAGCATTATTGGTTTAATCAAGTTATCGGGGTAAAGTACTCTAGTGTGGGAGAGGTGAAGCCAGATAACACACGCTCAATACTGCCACAGAGCCGGATATTGAGTTGCCACCAAGAAACTTCTAGGTTGTGCGCTACTGAAACTGGGATAGTAACAGGGAAAAACCAGAAAAGGGTGGGGTGGACGGCCGAGCCGGATCCACAGACCGACAAGAGCCATCATCTTACAGTTCCAAGAAGATTCGCAGAGACTAAGACCAAGCGTCCATTCTCAGAGTGGCTAAAAAGGAAGGGGCGACACTTGCAAAAAGTGAGCCAATCCGCCCAAACCATGGTAGAAGCTTTCCGACTCGTTAAGCGAATTCGCTTTGCAGCTCCCTCCATTCATGCAGACCGTGTGGACCTCTTTGTGACCATATCGTGATGGACGACATGTCGTGGATCGCCACAGCCTGGGATCACCGCATTAGCCTGCATTCAGGAGAGAATAAAGTAATATTGAGTGTTTTTCATATATGTCAGGCTGGCACATGGCAAAGAGGAGCAAACGCTGGATCATTTATTTAACTGTTCACCACAGATTATGTGGATGGCATGAATTAATCCTTGAACCCAAAAAGGTTGGAAGGTAGGAACAACCCCACCATATGTGTGTCAGTGTTCCAACTTCTCTTTGACATCGCCAGAAAATGTCGGAGACTGCAGGATAATTGCGTGCAACAAGGAGGGGACCCTATACCACAACGAGAAAGGATCTAGTAATTCTTTCTGTATCCCCCAACTGAGACTGAGTTCTTATGGGTCAGAAGAAAATGCTTGTTCCAATCCTCCCTCCGAGAGAACTTTACCCAGTCCCTCTCCCATGCTAATTGAAATGTAAGCTCCGAGAGTCAGAGGGGTAGTTAGGAGTGTTATAATCTAGGAGGATCCAGTGTTCGGATGGATTCCTTTGGACACACCATGTCTACAAAGGGTTTCAGGGTCTATAAGGACAACGGCAATTTATATGTGCATAGAGGCTTCACAGTTGGTAGTAGTTGCAATCTGGAAAACCGCGTTGAGGGAAGGGTCCATGACAAGCTCTGATTAGGATTTAAATTCGTTGCCCTCACGAGAGATCCGCCAAATACTACAAAGCCTCTTTTGCCCGGTGAGAAGAAGCAGAGGTGGCCCGTAGGGCGCTGGCAGATAAGGATTTCCGTCAGTGGGGAAAGGGCCTCCTGGGCAAGACATGCAAATGGAGGAATGGAATGTCCTAATAGATCCTATAGTGGTCCCTGAGTTATTAGAGGTAGACTGACTAAGGCCTGTCTTCGTGATCATGGAGTGGGGGCAGCCAACGAAGGGTCGCTACGGGAGCCATAAAAGCATCGACTCAACTTGACACATAGGCTTATTATAGCGCACAATGAAAACAGTCCAGAATCCTATCCGCCACGAAGAGGACAGAAATAGGCTTGAAAGTTTGGCACAGATAGCCCTCCCATCCAATATCCACTCGAGGTCGCATCAGATAGTCCTAGAGATTCTGGAGTACCCCCTGCCCCACACAAATTGGGCGCAACCGAGCTTGTTTCAGAGAACAAAAAAAGATTTAGTGAGCTGAACATGGATTGTTTTTTGGGAAAATGGTAAAGCAAACGGGGTATGATATTCATTTTTGAATTATTAAATGCGGCCAGATCCACGAGAAATCCTTTACGGTCCCATCTTCTCAGGATCTCCCCGTATTAGGCCGAGTAATTGGAAGTTATATTGAGGTCGAAATCCGATTCAAACTGAACGAATATGGACACCCACAGATACTTGAATGACACCTTGGCCCATGATAAAGAGTAATTGCTTTTAATTAATGCAAGATAGTCCCTCCAGGCGGGAGGTTTGAGGTGAGCGCTATGCTCTTACCATGTTTTAATCTATGGTACTGAGGATCCCACTCACGCAGAGCTCTGAGATAGAGGGGATGGATGAGAGGGGGATCAGCAATATACAATATAGGTTCGTTGCCGCGAATGCGAGCACTATGAATTGTTCAGGCCCAATCTGGATTCCTCTGATCGCTGCCTCCGAGCGGATGTCCCTTAACAGATGCTCCATGACAATTGCGTAAAGGAGCGGGGACAAGGGGCATCCCTGCCTGGTACCATTGGCAATAGAGAAAGGGGCGGAGAGAGAACCGTTATCCACGAGACCGGGCCCTAGGGGAACGATAGTAGACCAAAATTCCTTGACATCAAGATCGTGCCCTATCCCGATAGATGAGAGGTGCATCCTCCAAAAAAGGCCAAGCGACTCGATCAAAGGCCTTTTCTGCGTCGAGAGAAAGCAGCATACAGGGGGTTGTGGAGGCACGAGCATGATGAATAATAGAAAATGTTTTCAGTGTATTATCTCTTGCCTCCCGTCCGGAATGAAGCCCCCTTGATACCGGATGGACTATGTCGCCTAAACAACGGTTAGAGCCGCAGGGCTATCAATTTAGCCGAAGCAGCTAGTGTCAGTGTTTATGAGAGAAAATTGTGGCCTATAACTCTGACAGACACTGGGATCTTTGCCTTCTTTGGATCCACTGTAATATGCGCTCTAGAAAATCGTAGTCAAAATGGATCTGGTCAGAGACTGTGTATGAAGGCAGACAAGATGGGAACAGCAAGGTCATACTGCAGGTTCCGTGTAGAACCGAGCCGTGTAACCATCCCGGTGCCGGGCCTTACCAGCAGGGGAGGGCAGAGATTCTGACTGGATGCTCCTCTAAGTTAAAAGGGCTCCTCGAGTGAATTGAGAATGTGGATTGGGTATTGAGGGAGGGAGGCGTCTATGAAGGTATGCTTGCATGTAAGCTGTCGGTATGCTGGGATTTCCCTTAGTATTAGGGGGGAGGTTGTAAAGGCTAGAGTAATAGTTTTTGTGAAAGACCGTCAGGATGCTTCTGTCTTATATGCCAGTTGTCCCATTAAGAGTCTTGACTGGGGGATAAAAAGGGAGGCCCGCTTTCACTAGAGCTCGAGCTAAATACTTGCCGCCCGGTTTATTGCTCAAGCATAAGGGTCATCGCACATAACTGGCGATTAACTCCAATGCTTTGGTGTTTCCAGTTAAGAAAAGGATTTCATGGCGCAACTAACTTGGGTTAAGCTCCCTCAGATCAGTACTCCCCTCCCTGACGACTTATGGGAGATTTCAACCTTCTGATGAGTTTTTGTCCATGAGAGATGGAGCTTCTTGCTGACTCCCTTTAAGTCTTGCCCCCTTTCTTTAATAGAAGGGCCGGGGGGTTTTTTGCGCCCCCCATTAAACCTGTGGGGAGGGGGAGCCCCAAAGGGTTTTCCCCGGAAGGGCACGAGCGAGTTTTTTTCCCCCCCAAAAACCCTTTCCCCCTCCCCCCTTTCCATTTCCAGAAAAAGGGGTTCCGCCGAGGTTTAAGGGAGCCAGATACACCAAAAAAAGGGGATGGATCAAAGGTTTGGTTCCCTATTTAGAAGGGGGGGAAAGGAAATGTAGAAAACAAAAGGGGGCCGGCTAAAATATTTTAGAAAAAATGTTAAAATTTTCCTTTTGTTTTTGGATCAAATTTATAACCCAATTCATTTAGGAGCCCCCCCTTTAATTTAAATTAATAACAGGGAAAAAGGGACCAAAAGATTGACCGTCGGGGTGTCCGGGGGGGGGGGATGAATGGGCATTTTTGAAGTCCCCAACAAAAAATAATCTGCCCCTGACAAAGCATCAAGCCCAATCTGGGCTTTGGAAAAAAAGGGAAAAACCTGATTGGTGTTGGGGACAAAATATTGGCTATTGTGTAGATTAATCCCTGTATGCTGCATCTGCACTGAACACGACCCATGCCTCGTCTCCTGAGAAGACTCGATCGACCTGGCTGACAAAGACTTGTGGAGGAAATGGCCACAAACTTCCCTTTCGTATTTGAGAGGAATTTGCTTGCTGTGAACATGCAGGGAAATAACGGTTATGGAAATCTGAAGATGAGAACCCTAGCAAGTGAGTCTCTTGAAGACATACTATCTGAGAATGTGCTTATAAAGGAGTACATAATCTGCGATCTTTTTCTGGTGAATTAAGTCCCTTAAACCGTTAAGGACGCAACTCTTACAGGTTATGCATGGAAAAGAGTGGAGGGACATGAGGTGATTGTAGACAATCACCCGTCGTAAATCAGCCTGGCTCCCGTCTCCGACTGTGGGACGGTTAAAGGATGGGTGGGGGGGATAATAGGTAACAACCTGAAATGAACCTCAAATAAAGATGCCAAGAGATACAAATCGGCAAGACTACAGGCTGCAATAGCCAATAATAAACTGATGGCCAATATCATTGGGGGAGAAGAATGGTCAGACCAAAGGGCAAACATAGCGTAATAAACCATAACATAAAATCTGAGTTCTATGCAACAGGTATTGAAGAACAAATGGCAGAGTCCTAAGTCATACACGACACGGAAAAGGGGGAAACCCTTTAAATGGAAGGAAGAGCTGGGAAAAAAAGGGGGGAGGGGGGAAGGGAGAGATTGAAAAAAAAAAAAAAAAAGAGGGGGTAAAGGAGGAAAGGGAAAAAAGGTGGGGGGAAACGAGGAGGGGAAGGAGGGAGAAGGGAGGGAAGAAGGGAAAGGGGTGGGGGTAGGGAAGGGTGGAGAGGGGAGAAAGAAGGGGAGGAGTTCTCTTCCATCGGTCTAAGATAAACCCCATAAACCGTTTAAAAGTTGGTCGAAAAGCTACATATGAGTTGAACAGTTAATAACAGAATGAGCAGTATCTAAAAAATGGAGACCCTACGGGGCAAATTTCCCAAAAGGGGAAGGGGGGGAATTAAAATAGAGCCGGGTTGATTTAAAAATTTCCAAAAGGGGAAAAACAAAACCCCCTTGGGGGAAAGAGGGACCTCCCAAGAGGCCCAAATGCAGCAGCTGTTTTTTAAAACATGTTTAGGGGTTATTTGAGAGTAAATAAAAAAAATTTCAAGATCCCGGGAGGACAAGGTCAGGGGTTTTGGGGCAAAAGGGACGAGCGGGAACCCTCCTTCTGCGCCTCCCCCGGGGGCCGTTGATTTTTCCCGGGGGGGGTTTGCTGTTTTGGGAAAAAAAGGACCGAGGCAGGGCTTTTGGGGGGGAAAAGGGAAAAGGGGGGGGGGGGGAAAGGAAAACCAAAACAGCAGCTCCCCACCCGGGGATAAAATTTCGGAAACCCAAAAGTCGGGAAAAATTTGGGGAAAGGGCCCGCTGGAGTTTTAAAAGGGTGACGAGCTGCCCTTTGTTTTTTTAACTTGAAGCAAAAAGGGAAAAAGCCCCAAGGGATTGGGGATTTTTTCTGCTCGGGAAAGGAACCGCAAGCAGGGGCTTGGGGAGGCTCGCATACTTAGGTACGCCTTGACAAGTCGGGGAAGAAAACCAACCCGGGCGTCCTTAAATTAAGAGGGTTTTTCATGAGGGGGGCCTTTCCCGCTTAAATTTTCTTTAAGTGTAAAATGATGTATTCTGCAAAACCCCATCTCTGGGGTGGTTCGGATCTTGGCTCTTGGGCGGGGGGCTCTTTTGCGCCCCTTTCCAAATTTCCCGTTTAAGGGTTTTCCAAAGGGCGGCCAAAAAAATGGGGGTAAAATATTGGGGTTTACCAAAAAAAATAAGATCTGCAGTACAAAACCGATTCGAAAAGGGCTCCTTTATGCGGATATTTTTACGTCTGCCCGGTTTTCGAGAACAATAAAATTGCTTTTTTCCGGGTCCCCCTGTCGTTCAAAATTTTCAGGGGGAGCGGGTTTCTGAAGGGTGACAGCTGAAAAATTTTGTAGGGGTCGGGTTTCTGCTTCCAGTTTTTGGGACTTGTGTTTTGGAGATCTGTAACTGTTTTGTCTGCACGGATGAATTTCCCCCGGCCTGGCCATCCCGGTTGGGGGGTTCACCCCCCAATTCCCTCATGTTTTCCTTGGATGGAAAAATTTCAGCAGGCCCCTGAATTTCTGGGTGAAAACCCCAAAGCGTGGAGCGCCCTGTTGGAGGGGGAAATTTTTAGGGTTTTAGAAGGGTTTGCCTTGCTGTGCCCTAAAAGGGGGCATAAAGGCCCCATATTTAAGTGTGGACTGCAATGAAAGGGTTTGGTTCGTCCCCCCAAAAGAGGGAAAATGCTGGGGTTGGAGGCCCAGGTGGCCCTTTTGCTAGCCTAGGGCCCGGTTTGAAAGGGGCAGTTAGTCCAGCCGGGGAAATTATTGTTTTGTGGAGGTGGGGCCCAGCAGGGGCCATAGGGGGAAGGCCCCCTGTTTTCAAGCCCAAAGAGGGTTTTAATGCAGGCCCAAAGCCCCGGGGGGATTGAGAGAGCATCTACCCCATTTTGGGTCAGGGGGGAGTTAATTCAAAAACGAAAAAACCCCCGGGGTGATCAAGGGGGTTCCCCTACCCAGCTTCCAGGGGGAATTTTGGGCAAATGAAGGGGCCCCCCAACACTTGCCCAGGGTGGCTTAGGATGGGCCCCCCGGGTTGGAGGTGGTTTTTGGCCCAAACTCGCAAATTTTGGGTAGAAACCCCTGCTGATTCTGCAGATAGTGGGCCTTTTGGGCTCCAAATGGAGTGGGGAACCCCGCTGGTGGGTGGGGGCCCCAGGGGAAAAGGGGAAAGTTTCCCTTTTTGCCTCCCCAGGGGGGCAGGGGCTCCTTCCCTCCCAAAAACCCAGCCATGTGGGCAAAAAGACCCTCCGGGGCCCCTTTCCCCGGGGTTTTCCTTTGGGGATCCTCCATTTATTTGGCAGTAAGGGGCCGCATTCCCCCCAGCGGGGCCCCGGGTACCCGGACCCGCCATTTTAGGGAAAAGGGACGGTGCTGATCCAAAATGGCGCCGAAGGGTGCGGGAAAATTTCCTGCCAGGGCCCTGAGGGAAATTTTGGAAAAAGCCCCTTTTGACCCGGGTTCGAGTGTTGCAGCTGGGTTGGGAGATAGCTGCTACAGGTTCCTGGGGTTTTTTAAAGGGGGCACTGGGGGGAATGTCCTGACTCCGAAAACCCAGGGGGGAAGCAAAGCCGGCGATCCCCGGGGTCGAAAACGCCTCCGATGGGGGGGGGCCGCCGGCCCGAGGGCGAAAATCCCCCCCGGGGGCCTTTCTGCCCGGGGCATATAAACCCCCGCTCTACCCAAAGCGGGAGCGGGGGTTGATAGAGATGGCGCAGGGCGCAAGAATCCCGTGTCCGTCCCCGGGGTTTCCCACCGTGGAAAGGGATAGCTTTGTGTTAAGGGGGTCCGGCCGGGGGCCCGGGTTCCTTTTCCACCCGACAGCCCCTTTGGCGGGTTTCGGGCGGGAGTGGCCCCCCCGTGGTAGTCTGGCTGAAGCTGTAGTAGCTGGCAGCTGAGTTAACTTCACACTGCGGCGCCGGAGCTCAGCGCGCCCTGCTCCTCTCTGCTGCAGCTGTGTGGGAGAAGATGGCGCTGAAGCGCGGGAAGTACGGCCGCCGGTCTCCAAGTCCTGGAGCGGCGAGAAATAATTAGAGATGGAGATGTCTCCCAGGGATGGAGACCGGAGGAGTTTAGCTCCCCTTCTAAATCTCCCTGGTCCCATTGTCTGCGGGCTTTCTGTGATTTTAGCTGGTACCTGTGCGGAGCTCAGTGTATCTGCGTCCGTTCACTCACATGGCTGGCCACGCCCCCCAAAACCACCTATTATTAACAGTACACAATTTAAATCTGTGTTTTTCACTTTGGCGCAGCCCAGCTTTGTTCAAAGACCCACTTTGTACTCACAATAGGATACAGAACTTTTCTAGTCACTGCAGGTGTATTTATAGGTGCAAAAACCACGTTTTATTATCCGTACACAATTTAATTAGGTTTTTTTTCATTTTGGCGCAGCTCAGTTTTGTTCAAAGACCCACTTTGTTCTTACAATAGGATACAGAACTTTTCTAGTCACCGCAGGTGTATTTATAGGTGCAAAAACCACCTATTATTAACAATACACAATTTAATTCTTTGTTTTTCACTTTGGCGCAGCCCAGCTTTGTTCAAAGACCCACTTTGTACTCACAATAGGATACAGAACTTTTCTAGTCACCGCAGGTGTATTTATAGGTGCAAAAACCACCTATTATTAACAGTACACAATTTAATTCCGTGTTTTTCACTTTGGCGCAGCCCAGCTTTGTTCAAAGACCCACTTTGCACTCACAATAGGATACAGAACTTTTCTAGTCACTGCAGGTGTATTTATAGGTGCAAAAACCATGTTTTATTATCCGTACACAAATAAATTGGGGTTTTTTTCACTTTGGCGCAGCTCAGTTTTGATCAAAGAACCACTTTGTTCTTACAATAGGATACAGAACTTTTCTAGTCACCGCAGGTGTATTTATAGGTGCAAAAACCTCCTGTTATTAACAGTACACAATTTAATTCCGTGTTTTTCACTTTGGAGCAGCCCAGCTTTGTTCAAAGCCCCCTTTTGTCTCACAATAGGAAACAAAACTTTTCTAGTCACTGCAAAGGGAGGAGAAGGAACCCGGTCAATGGGGCAAAAATCCCCGGGCGGGTCGGCAACGCCTTGCGTCCCTCTTCTTGAGCCCCGCCCCTGATGCAAAAGTCGGGACAAACCAAGTCCCCGGGGGTTTGTGATGGATGATATGAGACATTGCGGACCCAAACGGGTCTTTTCACCAGAATTTTCTTGCGAGCGCTTCACACGGGCCCGGGAGAAAACGATGGGGAGGCAGTATTCCACCCAAAAAGGAGAGGGGATCGCAGAAGCCCGGGAAGATTTTCCCCCGCCAAAAACAGCGAAAACACGCCCTCGCTTATCACCGTCAAAAAAGGTCCGGACCTTCAAGCTTGGGCCTTTTTCGAGCAAGCCTCTATTCACCCACGTTCAAATCCCGCCTTTGCGAAAACCATCAAGAGGCAAGAATTTTGGGGTTTTTAAACCCCCACCAACATGCTAGTCACTGCAGCGAATGCAGATTGAAATGGGGCAAATTTGGGCCCAAAAAAAGGCCCACACATCCCGGGGCCCCAACCTTTGCACACCCTCTTTCTCCGCCCCCCTTCCTCCGCCACCCCCAAACGTTCCTCGCTGCGGGTCCCAGAGTCAGACGGGGATCACCTCCCTTCGCCCCCCCGTCCCCAGTACCCCAGGACCCCAGAACCCACCCCCCATCCCCTTCCCCATTTGATGCCTGCACGCCATCAGGGGGCCATCAGCCCCCACCTTTCTTTTTTTCCGGGTTTGGGGAGCAAAGAAACATTTTAAAACCCAAACCATCCCAAAGCCAAAAGCCAAAAAGTCGGCATCCCCAGGCTTTTGGGCCGGGAAATTTGCCTTTCCGTCGGGTGGCACAGGGGGGTTTTCCGCCACCAGGCCCCCCGCCTGCCCCCAATACCAATCCCCGACAGGCATTTCTTTGCCAGAAAACCGCCCCCTCCCCCTGGCCCCACTGTATCAAAAAATTTCAAGCGCGTTGTCGCATCTGGGGTCCGGAAAATCCATCCACCACCGACACAGGACTATTTAAAGAAGGCCAAAGCCGCTAATCTCTGTACAGCTCACTGGGTGAGTGGGTCATGTTCGGGTGGTGACGGTGGCCCCGGGATCGGCGCCGCTTTTCAAACCCGGGGGATGGTGCGGGTTTTTTCCCCAAAGGGGTCCTTTTGGTGGCATCACGGGCCCAGAAAAAACCGGGCCGGTTAAAATTAATCTGTCTTGGAACCGTCCCCACACAGGTCAGGATGTGGACGGCTTCCAAACGAGACCGAGCCGGGGATACAAAAACCTTGTGCCGGGAAAGGTGTGTGCGAAAAGGGGTGAAACGCGGCCACCGTAAGTCGAGGCTGGAGCACATCCTTGCCGGCACAGTCAGAACCTTGTCGTCCAAAAATTTTTTTAAAGCACTACCCGGGTCGGGACTGCCACGAGGAAGGCTCGAGGTCTGAGTTCGCCTTCCCGCAGTTCGCCCCGCTTCGCCCGCCTGGTGCGTTGCAACGCCTGGGCCTCCCCATCAATGTCTATTGTTGAGGCAAAGCTGGAATTCCACCTCCACATGCCCCAAGTGGCAGCCCAATGCCTTTACGCAGTACGAAGTGACACATGGCCTACAAGCAGCGGGCGGACCCGGGGTTTTGAGCCAAGAGGGGGGCAGGGGAAAGAGCTCTGCCCCAAACCTGCCTTTTGAAAAGCACCAAAGGGCATGCGGACAATGCCCTTCCCCGCAAAGCATTGTGGATCTTATTCTGGAACGACCGTGGACACCTGAACATCAGGTCCCGCCACGAGGGAGGAGGAACGGACACGATGCGGAACAACCTTTCTCCCATCCAATCCACAAGGCCCAAAAGTTTCACAATTTTAGGGCTTCTTTGCAGTGGCGGGGTCAAGGCTAGTGCAAGGGGGCCCCTCAGCTCCGGGGGCATCATCTCGGCAAGTCAGGGCTGTGTTTGAAGCGTCCGGAGGAAACGGGGAGAGGAAAAGGAGGAGGGATTCCTGGGCACCGACGTTACAGACGTCCTGCCTTGGGGAAAAAGGTTTGGGCGAATTTTTAGGCGGGGGGAGGGGAAAAATGAACATTTTTTAGTGCCCCCCGACCCCCGAGGGTTTGGGGAAACAAGGCTCCATCTTCAATGAGTCTGGATGCTCCATTTCCCCCCCAGACCCGTTTTAAGGCCCTCAAAAAGAACAAATTACTGGGGTTGGCCACCCTCCCGGACCCCGGACAAAAAAAAACTCAACTTTCCTTCCACCCCCCCACCCAAATAAGGTTAAAATCAGGGAATGGAACCTTGCTGATTGATCAACTGGAACATCTGTTTCCGTCTTTCAAATCTTCAAATGTCACTGGAACAACGCAGCAACGGGCAGCAAAAGGTCCCCAATAGCCCAGCGGCAGGCCCCAGAGACAATTGGGAAAGCCCAAGGGGGGGCCTCTGGCAATCTTTATTTACCACCAAACCCAAGCATTTAATCGGGGCCCCATACAACACACAGAGACCCTTTAAAACATGGGCAGCACTGCATCTCAACACCGATGTTTTTGGATGTGTTCCGGACCCAATCGATTGTGATATCCAAAATGGATAAGGCCCGAGCTCCCGCCACGCCAAGGGTGTTGTCCTGCCCACAGCCAGCGTCATATCTGAGCACCTCCAGCACCTTTAGGACATTACAACAAACATCCGGTTCCCAAAAGTTATGTTTACATTCATAAGATAATCCATGGATTCGAAATGTTGTGCCCCCAAATTCCCAGGTCACCCAAAGTTGCCGGTTACTTCACATTCCCTTCAAACGAAAGGCCCTTTTAAAAATGTTTTTTTAAAATGACATTTCTCCTGCAATTTTTATTTCAGTTCCCCAAAAATTTTGTGGGTTTTGCAGTGTGGAGACTGTAAAAACACCAAGGTTTTATGACAAAAAACCCTATTCCTTTCTCCTTATCTTTAGAATTTTTCGCTTGTCAATGGTTTTGAGGGCATTTTTGTGAGATAAGCTATAATCAGGTCCTTGGAAAAAAATGGGCCTTTTAAATGGGATTTTCCCTCACAATTTTTAACGGACTTCAATTTTTTAATTTTTTGGGTCAGTGCTTTGAAATCAGCAATCAAAATCTATTTTAAAAATTTTGTTTCAACAGACATTTGTTCTTCACAATTGTCAAAAAGTGGTCAAGGGTGAGGGCTTTAAAAAAAGGGAAAAGGTAGGGAAATATTAATGGCACTATTGCAAAATGACTTTTTTTTGCAAGATCTTTTAAAAACCAACCCGTAGTGAGACAACCCATTTAACAATTAAAAAAAAAAGAAACAAAGAGTGGGGGATTCCACCATTTTAAAAAAGTGTTTTCTAGAATTAAACACTAAAAAAAAAGGCATGTACAAAAAAGCTGATACAAATATTCCCCTGAATTGTACAAGGGAGGGACGGGAAACTTGAAAAAGATGTAGGTTACCCGGACAGTTTTATCAGTGTCCTTCAACTAAATGGTGGTTCAAATAAAACGCCTTTTGGGGACTTTTAAAAAGTTGGGCATGCAGGTTTTTAAAGGGGCAAGTTGGTACAAGACCGGGAAGGAATGGGCTGTGAATTTTTTTCTTGGGTTTTATAACCTAAGTGGTTGCAAGATGGCATGATCTTTTGACTTTTTGGATTTTAATTCCGCCTCCACCCTGTTTGGGTGTAAGAATAAAGGGGTTGTTTCCCCTCCCAAACTTTAATGGTGATCGGGGATAACAATACGACTATCGGGAAAACGTCTTTACCATGACAATTTACCCTGACATAGTCAACGTAATCGCTCATCATGTCAAATAAATATGTTAAAAATCAAAGGTCCAAAAATAGAGAGCGTAAAGATTTTTTTATACCCAGGGGGGGTACAAGAACATGGGGGCCCTTATGTCTTGGGAACGAAAGTTTCTACAAAAACAAGAAAGGGTTCTTTCTGTTAAACAGTGAGACTGTGGGAAAACCTGCCAAGGGAATTGCATGGTGAATTTTAATAACGAGTTTCAAAAAGGGTTTGGATGCATTTTCGGACGAAAATAAACAAAATATGAAAAGGGTTCGGGAAGGGCGTTTATCCCGGGGGTTTTTCGATTGCCCAATTTGGGGTCGGGAAGGAATTTTTTCCCCTTAAATGAGGGGAATTTACTTTTACCTCATGGGTTTTTTGCCCTTTCCCCGGGGTCAAAACTTTCACAACAGGCTGAACTGAGGACCTTTTCTTTTTCGGCCTTTTCAAACAAAAACGAGTTTAGTAAGGAAACCCGGGGGGGAAAATGTAAAGGGGGCGTGCCCAAAACTGGGGTCTTTTTGCAAACATCTGCGCAGCCCTGTTTGCAATAGTTTTAAAATCGCTGACACAATAACAGGGGCCCTTTCAGAGTGCCCACGGCACTTTTTGATGCACCTTTTTGCGGGGATGCGGGGCGGGGGGCCCCGGAACGTACGAACATAGGGTTTTTAGCTTCAGTACGGGAATTTTTAGGGCCCTTTCTGCTGGAAAAGTAAACCCTTTTAAAGCCAGAATTTTCTCAAGTTCTAGAATGCACCGATTTATGACCCACAGAAGCGGTTTCATAAATCAGGCGCATTCTAAGTAAGCTCAAAAAAAATTGGCACAAAACGCACAAATCAACATGATTTCTATGGTCCGGAGCAATTCCTTATGTGGATTCAATTCATGTCAAGATTGTCTAATTTCAAAAGTTTTTTTCTCCCCCAAAAAATTCTCAGATTTGAAATGGCCTTTTAAATTTGTCCTTGATTGGTGACTTTATTTGTTTTATAAGACCCCCAAAAGCAAAATTAAAATAAAACATCAAACCAAAATTTGATTGAGCAAATAAATTTGCAGAACGAAAATCCTGTTTACGGAACTCCTAAAACCCCCTTTAACCTCGTGTGCAGTTTCCAAATAAATCAAATCCATAATAAAACTAAAAAAGAATGAAAAGAGATGTGAACTTGTCAATCAAACTCATTTAAATTCCAGCAAAACTGAGTTTTTATAACTTCGTTTAAGGCATCATTTTTAAAAAAAATATAAAACAAACACAAAAACATCCAAAACCGGAATAAAATTTTCAATGGCAAAAAACAATTAACCCCCAAAAAAATTTCATACCAAAGCCCCCCCTAAAATTTAATTGGTTACGTAAAATACCAAACCCCCAAACTTTTCTAAAGTGATTGGGAGCTATTCCCACCGATCAACCCTATATTTTAGTCTTAGTTAAACACTTACCTTAGACACAACGGGTCAACTCTTTCTTAATGTTATATTCCTAAAGGTCTGCAGACAGTCTGCTCTGAATCCTTTTCTGGGCGTAAAGCCTAAATTCTTAATTAGGGAAGTGAATATAAATAAATTGAGGAACTAAGAAGTAACCTTAAGTAACATAAGATATAACAGTATTAATGTATAATGTATTAATGTATAACGCCATTCCAGCACGGGTTTATGAAGGATCGGTCCTGTCAAACTAATTTCATAAGCTTCTATGAGGAAGTTATTTCTAGACAGGATCGGGGTGAACTTTGGGATGTCATATATTTAGATAATTTCTAAAGCATTTGATACTGTACCCACAAAAAGGTTGGTAAGTATAATGAAATGCTGGACTGGGTGAAAATGTGTGCAAGTGGGTAAGCACCTGGCTCAGTGATAGAAAACAAACGGTGGAATTTAACGGTACATACTCAGACTGGATCCCTGTTTACTAGTGGGGTACCACAGGTGCAGTATTGGGCCCTATCTTTTTTAATATTTTCATTAATGGTCTTACACGTGGATTGCACAGTAGAATAACAATCTTTGCAATAACTAAGCTCTGTAAAGTAATCAACACAATAGAGGATAATGTTTTTTTTTTTACCAAGAGATCTAGATAGGTTGAAGGCCTGGGCAGAGAAGTGGCAGATGAAGTTTAACACAGATAAATGCAAGGTTATGCACATGGGGAGGAAAAATTAAGGGTCAAAATAGAGATCTCACTAAAGATTTATTTATACCCAGGACTGTATCAAGAACAAGGGGGGATCCATTATGTCTTGAGGAAAAAAATTTCTGCATAAACATAGAAAGGGATTATTACGTAGGGCAGTAAGACTGTGGAACTCTCTGCCAGAGGAACTTGTCATGGTGAATTCAAAACAGAGTTCAAAAAGGGTCTGGATGAAATTCGGGAGCGTAATAATATAACAAGTAATATGACTACAAATTCTGGAGGGGGTCATAAATCTAGGATTTATTCTGATTGCCAGATTGGAGTCAGGAAGGAATTTTACTCAAAATGAGGACAAAGGCTTCAAACCTCATGGGTTTTTTCCCTTTCCTCTGGATCAATACAATAGAAAAAAAAGGGCTGTACTGATGGTCATCTGTTTTTTTTTTCGGCCTTACAAACTATGTTATTATGTTGCCAAGATGTCGCTTACATTTTTTGGATCATCTATAAGTAATTGATGGGTAGGTTGAGATATATTTATTGATAGTAGGGTTCTTTGTCGGTCCAGCTTATATTTAAATACTTTTGTAATACAATCTTCATTGCATGTTATTTACCATTAACCCCTTACCGACATAGGACGTGTCCATACGTCTTGATGCCGGTAAGCGGCTTTGAACACCCGGCAGTTACAGCACGCAGGGGGGTGCCTTGTGAAGGCTTCCATCGCTGCCATATTTTGAATTTCCCGCTTCCGGCCCCAGGCAGGAAGTGGGGAAACCACCATCTTGATACACCCTAATGCATTGTCTATGCAATGCATTAGGCTGTATTAACCATCGCCGCGTCCGAAAAGTCCGATCTATAAAAATATAACATAATTTGTCCCGTATGCTGAACACCGTAGAGGAAAAAAAATTCCAACTACCAAAATTGCGGTTTTTGGGTCATTTCAAGTCCCATAAAAATTGGAATAAAAGTGATCAAAAAAGTCGCGTGCATTCCAAACTGCTAGCAATAAAAAGTACACTTTAGCCCACAAAAAATGCACCCTCACTGACATCCGTAGGTGTTAGTACAAAAAAGTTATTGGTCACACAAAATGGCGCTGCGGCGCAGATTTAAAAAATAGAAAATGTTTGGAATTTTTTTACGGTACCAAAACATAACGAAAACCATACATGTTTGGTATTGCATATAGAATACAGATAATACATCATTTTTACTGAAGAATTAACTGCTTAAAGAAAAACTCCCACAAACATGGCGCAAGTAAGTTTTTTTTTTCACATTTTGCCCCACTTTCAGAAGGCAAAATATTATTATGACCGTCCATCAGGAAGGGGTTAAAGAGAACCTGTCACATAGGTTATGCCCCCCTTGTTGAGGACAGCACAAACCAGTGTCAGACCTGCTGTTCCCAGCGCTGTGCCTTATTCTGTAAGATGCTGTAGTTTTAGAGCATTTACCCCTTAAATCTTATTCATGAGCAGGTGTTAGCCCCACCCACCAAAGGCTAGCCCCGCCCACCAAAGGTAGTTATTCACGTTTCTACCTATTCAAAGTAATAGGTTTATCAGTTGATGTGGGCGAGGATAGCCTCAGGTGGGCGGGGTTTGAAAGAAACTGACTCTTTGAATGACTCTTTTCTGGCTGAAAACTGCAGATTTGAGCATTAAATACTCTAAAACTACAGCATCTTACAGAATAAGGGACACAGCGCTGGAAACAGCATGTGTGTCACTGGCTTGTGCTGCCCTCAGCAAGGGGGGCATAAACTGTGACAGGTTCTTTTTAAAGCTTGAGATAAATCTCACCCAGACTTTGACTGGCCCGTAGGGAAAAGGGGAAACCTCCGGTGTGGCCCCTGGGCATGGTAGGCCTGAGCTTCTTTTCAGGTGAAAAGGCAGAACAAAAGAGTCAGAAAGCAATTACAGGCTCCATGTGCACTCCTGTACAAGAGTTGTACGATAAGCCTCAAGAATCAACATCACTGGTGGGCCCTAAGAATAAACTTTACTGGCCACAGCCCAACAATAATCTCACCTGTTGTTCATTCTTAGGATGTTTTTTAGAGACCAGTAAGTTACTTCTCCTAACAGCAACTGCTTTAATATTTTTTAAACAGTATCCTTTTTCTCTAAAACAATGAGTTAAATCTGTTGTTTGTTTAAAGAGTTACTTTAGTAGTCATTTTTTACTTTTCAAGAAAAAAAATTTCAATTTTTTTAGGGACAAGTCCAGTCCTGACGTGGCTTTGAGGGACCTGTATGTTAGACATCCCCTTATATGACCCTCTTTTTTGCAGATTTTCAACACAGTAGATGTTACCAATGAAACACAACTCAATATTGATTTCCCCGTTTCTGCTGTTTTTAGAAATATCCCATATATGGCCCTAGTGCGCTATTTGTCTCCACCATAAACCTCAGAATTACAAATTTATTTTCTTTATCAAGTTTTCAGACACCCTTAGATAATAAAGGTTAATAATTATCCTTAAGACGACCTAAATTTGAGAAACTACACTCCTTTAGGAATATATCCAGAGGTGTAATGAGTATAGTGACCCCACAGGTGTTTCACACATTTTTTTTAGTGTTGGGCTATGAGAATGAAAAGTTGTTTTTTTTTCCAGTAATATGCAGTTTTAGCTGAAAATGTTTTATTTTCATAAGGATTCCTGGAAAATAAGCACCTCAAAATGTGTTACATAATTTCTTTCAAGTATGGCAATATTCTACATGTGGGTGTAAACTGTTGTTTGGGCGCATGGCAGGGCGTACAAGGGGGGCGTTATTTGGCAAATTTGGATTTTGGTGAGTGCTATATTGCATTTGTACACCCTCCACAGTACCAGAACAAGTGAAACCTTCTCAAAGTCACCCCATTTTTGAATGGACACCCATCAGGGAACTTATCTAAATTGTACATTTTGGGCCCACATTTGTTTCACAGTTTTTTTTAGCGTTGGGCTGTGAAAATGTACCGCCCACCCATAGTTCCGCCATTGTTTGTTTTTTTAGCTTAATTTTTACAACATTCACTATGAGATATAAATGACAATGATAACTTTTCTATGCGGGTCGGTATAATTACAACAATATCAATTTTATATAGTTTTTTTTATGTTTTACTACTTTTACACAATAGAAATGCGTTTGTAAAAAATTGCATTTTTATGTAATCATATTTTAAGACCCATAACTTTTTTATTTTTCTGTATATGGAGCTATAAATGGACTTGTACTTTTTTGCAGGATGATAAGTTTAGGATGTGCCAGTGGACGCACAGGGCAAAGTGGTCTATGATAGATAAAACTGTGGAAATCGTGATGGGTGTGAGATAATCTATCCAAATCAGGATGTAAGGTCCCTCAGGATCCACAAGAGACATTTGCCCATTCAAAGGGATTTTAAAAACCCCACTTCCACCTGCTTCCAATGTGTCTGTTGTAGGAACCCCACTCGGGCTTTCATATAGGAAGTCCAGCCAGAGGCAGTCAGGCTCCAGAAATCACCTTGGGCAATTGGCCTTTAGACTCTTAGAAAATCCGAACCCACCAAAAAAGCTTTGGGGAATAATTGTCTAAGGGTATAGATGGCCCAAGATACGAAAGTGGCTACAAGAGTGGAGGGGTTTTAGGGGGTTTTACAAGTCCAAAAAAACCAAAAAAAAGGTGTCCCTAAAAAAGGTTGACACATTAATCCATAAATACACAAACCTATATAAAACAAATAAAAGTTCCCCTTGCAAACACACCCATTTCTTTTTCTGTAAGTATCTGACTAGAAAGGTGATAGGGAAATGCCCTTAGGCCAAGGATTAAAGGGTTAAATGATTTGACTAGTTTTCTAGTTTTGAAAGAAAGTGTTTGTAATTCTAATAATTTCAAGAAATTCATTTCGCTGAAATGATTTTTTCTTCTTAACACTGATTGCAACGGTACATTTGCTTATTAAATGGGATACCAATCAGCAGTTTGATTATTAAAGAAGTTTGTTTATTAAAGGGTAACCAATAGTTATGATTTTCCTAGTTGTTAAATGAAGTAATGATGATTCTGTTACTGTTACCACACCTCTGAGCACCTGCATAAATATCTTTGTTTGTGAACTAAGAAAAAAAGGAAAGAAGGAAACTGAATCTGCATGATGTCGGGGGTTTATTTTTTTTGGGAAAAAGGAATTTTGGGAAAACCGACACAACAAGGGTTTTTAAGGGGAAGTTTGGCCTTAAAAAAATTTTCAACCGCCCAAGTGCTAGGTGGGTCAAGCAAGCTCTATCCGAAGCCCTTTGGGATTTAGGACCATCAAAAGAAAAAAAGCAGACAAGAAAAATGCCACCTTGCTTAACCTTTTTGCTTTCTAAAAGGTTCTTTGTTTTTTCTGATTTGGGGTTACTCGTTTTTGGGAAAGTTCTGGCCAGGTAAGTTTAAAATTACAAGCCCCAAACCGTTAAAGAAAAAAAAGGATCCCCTTTTAGTTTCGATTGTTTGTTTTTTTTTAAAATTTGGGCAAATTTAAACAGAATTTTCTTTTTTTCCGAAATTTTTGATTTTTTTTTTAAAGCAAGCTTTTTGGGGTTTAGAAAAGCGGGAAAAGAAAGGGGAAAATTTTTAAAAAGGTGTTTTTAAGTTTTTTTTAAACTTTTTTGTTAAAGGGTTTTGGTTAGGCCTCGAGAATTTTTGAGAAAAAAAAAATTAAAATTTTTAAAGATGTTTTTTAAAATAAGGACTTTGACCAGAAAAAATAAGAAAATCTCCAAGAGCGGGGATTGAGGGAAAGGGAACACAGACAATTACAATTTTTTAAAAAGGGTAATAATTAATCAAGCTCTTCTTTAGCTTTTAAAAAACTATTTTAAAAACCGCCATTTAAAACCCCCAGAGGGGTACAAACGGGGGAAAACCCGAGAAATGTTATCATTGTTTAAAACGACTACAAAAATCCAAAAAAAAGGTGATAAACCAGGGAAAAGAATTGTATTTTTTTTTTGTCTGGATGGATCTCTTTTTTAGGGTGTCCAGGAAACATGGCCAAGTGCCAAAGCAACTGTGAATGCTGGTATGGAATACATGAGGTTACAAAGAGAATACAGGGAAACCCTGGGTTAATTGTTTGGTTTGCCAGTAGTTACAAGAGGTAGCGGAGTTGAGTTCATTTGTTATATAGCGAAAATTCCACAGCACACAGGGACATAATTGATTAAGATGCAGAATGTTTATATTTTAAAATAAGAAAATAAAATTACTTTAAAAAGGTAACACAAAACGTTTAAAAATAATTTGGGGTTTACATAAAAAAGGCTATAAGGCCAGGAGAAACTGTTGGGTTGGGTTTTTTAAAACCCTTTTGGTTTTTGCCTACAAAATTTCTCAGTAAGGGGCACAAATAAGGCTGGACGGGGGGGACCAATTTTAAATAGATATTTTTTTGGGAAAATAATGGATATAGGACCCCCCCCCTTTCGGCTTCCCCCCGCCCACGTCCCGCGCCATACTCCCCTTGTTTTTTACAGCGTCTTGCTACTGGGAGCGGTCCTAAAAATTTCCTTTCTATCATAACACCCCCAAATTTCCCTTTCTATCTTTCCTAAATTGGGGCCCCCGGCCCGCCATATTTGTGGGTCCCACTATTTAAAGGTTGTAGGCCCCAAAACCCAAAAGTCCCTTTAAAAAGAAATCACAGTTTCTCCCGGCCTTTATACCCTTGTTATTAAAACCATTTATGGAAAAAATTTTGTTTTTTACCTGTTTTATGGGAATTTAACACTATATATTAAAATAAACCAATTTTTTCCCCTCTTAAAATCAAAATTTCGTTTTCCCCGTGTGCTGGTTTGGGAAATTTTTGCTTTATAACTGAAAGTGGGAATTTAAACCCCCTAAGGGTCGTTTCCCCACGGGGGTTTAACCCCCCGTGTTTTCAAGCGCTTTTTAGGATCCCCTTTTTGGGGGCCGCTCCCGTCCCGGGCCCCAAACAAATCAAAAAAAATTAGCCCGTTTAGATTTAAACACGCTGTCCTTTTTGCGAAAAACCCGCGGGATTCACATTTAGGGGTTGCCGCCGCAGGGTTTTAAAAAATCGCCCCGCTCCGTCTTCAAAAGAATTGGGAAGCAATTCTTTTCAAGACGGACCCAAACTACGCCCTTTTTAAAAAACGCCCGCGGCGAAACCCCATTTGGGGAATTTCCGCTGCATGTTTGGCATAGACAGCAGTGATAAAGTCACGCTAATTGGGTTTTGATTCCCTCTTTTGGGGGCCCACAGAGCGGACCCCCCAAAACGGGTCTTAAAAACGCTTTTAACACAGAGTGTAAAAAATCCATGTGAAAAAGGCCCCAAAATTTTACATGTATGGGTTTTTTTGCAAAAGGATGTGTAAAAGAAAACCTTTTATTTTTTATGAAGTTTCCTGGCTATGACTATGTGGTAAAAAAAGAAAAAAGGGAAAACCCAAAGTTTTATTTATATTTGTTATGAAAAGCTTCACTTGATTTAGAGTGAAAAACTGCATTTTGATATGTACAAAGAATGTGGGACTGTGGGTAAAATAAATAAAAGAGCAGGCGTTATGGTTTTTATAGAAATTTTGTTTTTGTTTTTCTGCCTTGAGGAAAAATTAGCACAGGAGACCACATTTTTGCTGGTCAAGAATTGTGGGAATGGGTAATTTACATTGCAAGTCAAGAACACAGGAAACAGGTGTAAGAAAAAAAAAACAAGAGGTTGCTGAGAAGAATACACATGGTTGTGTAATTTAGATTAGTGTGAAAAGAGGTTAGTTAAAACAAGATGATTTGTGTATGCAGGTGTGATACAGTGGTATATTAAATAATTGTGGAGAAATGTTTTGGAGGAAGAGAGATTTTTTGGTTAATTGTTGAAACAAGTGTGAGATAATGGTATAAACGGTCAACAATTTGTAGTTACTGGAATATTATGTGAAGAGGTTTATGAAGGAAGATGTGTATAACATGGTAAACAAGTCAGTGAGACAAGGCCACAGACACGCAGATACAGAGACTGTTATGTTGTACCATAGTGGTGTAATTTGAACGTTGTATTTTGTTTGTTTTTCAGTTACTGCAGAAAAAGATAGGAAATAACCATTAGAAAGCTCTGATGTTGTGGATCATTCATGGTATACTGTAGATGGAATGTTTTATTTCATTTTTCATTTTGGGTTGGTTAGTAGATACTGCAATCAACCTCTAAAGACCATTATTTCACATTATAGACACTTCTGTCCCTTTTATGATGAATCAGCCAGTTCAAATATTGTTAGACCAACCAGAGGAAACAAATCCCAGACAAAATCAAGCCCTGAGAAAAATAAACACATAGGGCGACATGTATGATTTTTGGCGTTTAGATGCCAATTATAATAGTGTAGAATGTGCCTGATTTATGAACCTGCTCTACTGCGGGTCATAAATCAGGCGCATTCTAGCACTAAGACGACAATTCTGGCTCGGGTAAACCACGTTGAAAGTGGTATACCTGTTCCAGCAGTAATGCGCCTAGAATTGCTGTAACTGAAGCTATAAATCTATAGCTTCGTACGGTTCTAGTGTATAAATATAGCAAACGGGAATGCGCTAGTTTTCGGGCTGAAAAGACACTAGACTTCTGGCGCAGCCCTGTTCATACGTGTCGCCCATAGAGACCAAGAAACAAACATAATGTCATTTAATGATCAGGACAAAGATTCAGATTTATAGTGATCACTAAAACATGTAAGAGAGTAATATTAGGAAAAATTGATAAGTGTATGGGATTAGATCCCAATTTTTGATGCAATTGCATTTGCCCGCTAAGTGTCGCTAGAGGATAAAGAAAGCTTTTGTTTTTGGTTTGATATCTAGCATGCATACAGAATAATGGAGCCATGCAAGGCCAAATAGAGAGGAAAAGCAAGTGACTATAACATTTTTTGTACTGGATTAAAGAGTACTGAGGTGATAATTTTTTTTATATAGTTTGAAGGATGACATTACGCACCAGACATCAACCTAGGAATAAGATAAGTACATGTATTTGCAGAATACAGTTTAGGTAGTTAATAAGAAGCAAGCACTTACAAAAAAGCTACTAAGGGTTTTTATAGACAATTTTGTTTTTTTTTTTTTTGGGGTTTTTTTTTTTTTGTACAAAAAGCAAAAGAAA
>JAODAL010007953.1:15000-121413 GCA_025379985.1 Phyllomedusa bahiana | reverse complement strand
AAATGATAAAATGGATAAAAAAATAAAAAGTAAATATACAAAAAGTTGGGTTTTTGGGGCTTTTGGTTGAAATTTCAAAAATGTTTTTTTTTTTTTTTTTAAAATGCACTAAAGGGCCCATCTTCCCCTTTAGATGTCTCACCCAACTGTTCAATGTTTCGGCTTTGTGCACAACCGCTGATTCTAACAAGGCTTAATGGAAAAATTCCCCAACGGGGTGCTTGATCCCCTAAATCACCCCTGAATCAATTTTGAATTGGGATTTATCCCGTCCTCCTCATCCTGTTGCTATATTTTGGGGACTCTGAGACCAAACGCCCTTAAAATTGATCATTTCTTACCTCGCCATTCCAGGTCTCAGACAAAAGGTCCTGAGTTAGAGTGTCATCAGCAGGGTTTGTATCAGAGAGCACGAAGAGTCCAAAAAAGGCAAGGGTGGATATCTTTTGGCCCCCTCACCCCCTTGAGGGCGCTTCATTGTAACCTTTTTTTCCCCTGCGGCCCAGATGATGAATGAAAAATAACCCCGGACATTTTAGGGTGGAGGCGCAAGTGTCCCCATAGCCCCATTTGTCATGCTTACATCAGCTGGTCTGGTGTAGTGATGACCCCCCCCCGGCACGGGGAAAAATTAATAGCTTGATCCATAGATACAGAAAAGATGAAATGCAAAAGACGGATGTATAGATATGAGACAGATATAGAAATAGATAACGGAAAAGAAATAGAAAGATAAGAAAGATAGACAGATAGATTGATATGTAGATAGAGGAAAGATATGTAAGAGAGGTGGATAGATAGATGTTAGACAAATATAGATAATGGAAAAATAGACAGCTGATAGATAAGAGAAAGATGGACAGATAGTGATACATAAACAGGGGAAAGAGGGTATGAAAGATTTATAGTAGATATAAATAATTTAATAATATAAATATAAAAATTTTGGAAAAAAATAAAAAAAATTATAAAATAAAACCAAATTAATAAGAAAAATTAATTTTAAATATTACTATCTTTTTTTTAAAAAGAGACTAACCCCCTAAAAAATATAAAATACAGATTTTGGGTTACAGAAAGGAAAAAAAAAAATATCAAAATTATAATAATTAATATGGGTAATAATAGGGGATAATAAGTAGGGATAGTGTAGGGGGATAATGTTGGGATAATAATTGGGAAAAATAGATTTTAGGGTAGATAATTAGTTTTATGTTTAATAATTTTAAAAATTATAATTAAAATAATAATGGGGGAAAAGTAGATAAAAATATGGGAATAATAGAATAATATGGATAGATAGATATGGGATAGATAATAGATAGGGATAGATAGATATGGGTAGATAGTAGTTTGATAGATAGATTGGGATAGATAATAGTAGATGATAGATGTGATAGATATGGGATGATAGATAGATAGATATGGGATAGATAGATAGTATGGGGGGATGATAGATAGTTTAGATAATAGAGGTGGGATAGATAGATAGAAAATTTGTGGGTAGTAGATAGATAGAAGATGTGGGGATAGTAGATAGATGAAATGATAGATGTGGGTTAGATAGTTAGATGTGGGATGGTTTGATAGTTTGGGGGTTGATAGATAGATAGATATGGGATAGATAGAAAAGATATGGGATGATAGTAGATAGATAGAAGATATGGGATGATAGATAGGGATAGTGATATGGGTAGTTGATAGATAGGGGGATGATGATAGGGGGTTAGTTAGATATGGGATGGGTTTAGATATGGGATGATGATAGATATGGGATGATAGAAATATGGGATAGATAGATAGTTGATTGGGATAGATTGATAGATTGTAGGGGATAAAATAGATATGGGATTAGATAGTATGGGATAGGTTTAAATAGAATGGGTTTAGATAGTTATGGGTTTTAAAAATATGGATAGATGGATATGGGATGATGATATGGGATAGATAGTATGGGATAGATAGTTAGATTAGGGGTTTTAAAAAGATAGATATGGGATAGATGATGATAGATAGATAGATAGTTTGTATGGGATAGATAGATATGGGATAGTAGATATGGATAGATAGATTGGGATAGTTTAGATTTGGGTAGATAGATAGATATGGGTAATAGTTTGGGTAGTTGATGATAGATAGATATGGGAAATGATAGATAGATAGGGGATAGATAAAATAGATAGTTTGGTAGATAGATATGGGATAGATAGATAGATGATGATGTGGTAGATAGAAAATTTGTGGGATAGATAGTTAGATAGTTAGAGTAGATGATAGATGTGGGATAGATAGATAGTAGATGTGGGATAGTTGAAAATGGGATAGTTGGGGGATAGATAGTTAGATGTGGGTAGATAGTGATATGGGATAGATAGTAGATATGGGGATAGAAAAAGATGAAAAGAAAAGATAGGGGAAGATGATAGGGGATGATAGATATGGGATAGATAGATGGGTATGGGTTAGTAGATAGATATGGGTAGATAGTAGAATGGGTAGATGATAGATTGGATGATAGATGTATGGGATAGATAGATAGATAGATATGGGATAGATAGATAGATAGATAGATATGGGTAGATAGATAGATAGTAGATAGATTGGGATGTAGATAGTAATGGGATAGATAGATAGATATGGGATAGATAGTAGATAGGGGGTTAGATAGATGTAGAAGATGTAGGGGGGGATAGTAGATAGGGATAGTAGTATGGGATGATAGATAGATGGGATATGGGATAGTAGATAGTAGATAGTGTAGATAGATAGATAGATAGTTGTATGGGATAGTGTAGATAGATATGGGATGATAGATATGGGATAGATAAAAAGATGATAGATAGATGATAGATATGGGATAGATAGATAGTAGATGATAGATGATAGTATGGGATAGTGTAGAAGATGATGATAGTAGATAGATAGATAGGGGATAGAAGTAGATTGGGATAGTAGATAGAAATGGGAAAACATTTTTTTTTTCCCTGGAAACGCCCACTAGTAGTTTCTTTTGACAATTGTTGCTTGATAGATGAAGATCTTAGATAATGGACACACTGGTAAATTTGGAAAAAACGACGAAAGTAATGTAAAAACATACAACCTATCAGGGAGAACTGGAGTGGTATTTCCTGGAGTTTTTTCAATTTGACGTTACAAAGGTTAGATGGCCTATTCCTCTATTCCCCTCCTCTGTAGTCACTGCCAGGAGTGCCGCTATAATGGCCGCCTCCTCCTGATCTATCCCTCATTTATTTAACCTTTCTTCTTTTTAATTACCTTTACCGGGGCCGTTATGATATTTGGCCTCTGACCGGAGACGGTGCAGTCACGGTGCGGCGGTCTTGCCATCAGGCGTACCCATCTCTGGTTCTCAGCACATATTGCTGAATTAAGAGACATGAGGCTCGGGGTTCAGAAAAATTCTCCTGAAATGTCTCCAACTGCTGATATTTATCTCATACATTAAAATTCACAGTCACTTAACTTTTTCAAAGGTTGCACTCTGCTTGCCAGATGGCAGACATTAGAAGCTTTCAAGACGGCAAAGAATGGAACTTGCGAGGAGAACTTCTATTCTTCTTAATGGTAGCGGTAGTTCTGTGAACGAGGCGCCAAGTTACCCATGTATCACCCCAATGTTAATGAGAGTTTGATCGTTTTCTCGGGGCGTTAGTAAAGGACGGCGGGATTTGTTGACCCTTTCTAATATCCGGTGACCTCGAAATGGAAAAAAAAAAGCCTTAAGGAGCTATTTAGAGATTTTAATGAATCATACATTTAACCTTTTCTGCTAAGACACGATTCAACGTACTCCTTGGCATGTGGGCCGGGTATTAAGTGGAACATTTTTCAAAAGAGATTAGATCAGGATGCCAGGCTCGTGCCAACTGAGTCTACAGTGAGATGGGAGCCGGCCCAGCTCACCATGGGATATGTCATGGCTTCGTGATGATATACAGCGCGGCGAGGATAGTCTCCGTCATCAGCAAGACATGTGTACCAATGCCAGGCAGCTGGGATAAAGCACTGCAGTTCCTTCCGTTGGAGAAGATCGGTTTGGGAAGGATTCGGATTGTACCAACGCCTTATAGGTTTTTGTATCATGTAGTTCTTTTGATTTGCCAAAATATTGGAGGCCTATAGAGGGCAGCTGCCTCTACTACTCTCTTAGGTCTAAAATTATGTCAAGGAGGGTTTCGGCGCAGGGTGACCTGAAACAGAAGGCAAAATAGGAGTAGAGACTTCCCTACCCTAGGCATCTTGACATCTCTAAATAGGAGAAGGTTTCATGTAATTTCTTGGATTTACCAAACTTTTTGAGGCTTATAGAGCAGCTGCGCTCTATAAGCCTTTACTACTCTCTAAGGTCAAAAATGATGGCAAGGAGGGTTTCAGAAAAAGGCAAAATAGGAGTAGGGACTTCCCTACCCCAGGCACCTTGACATCTCTAAATATAAAATGGTTTTAGTTTCGTGTAGTTTCTGGGATTTACCAAACTTTTGAAGGCCTGTAGAGCGCAGCTGCCTTGACTACTCTCTTAGGTCTAAAATTAAGTCAAGGAGGGTTTCGGCGCGGGGTGTGAACTGAAACAGAAGGCAAAATAGGAGTAGTGACTTCCCTACCCTAGGCACCTTGACATCTCTAACATCTCTAAATATGAAATGGTTTTAGTTTGCTGTAATTTCTTGGATTTACTAAACCTTTGGAGGCCTATAGAGCGCAGCTGCCTTTACTACTCTCTTAGGTCTAAAATTATGTCAAGGAGGGTTCTCCACTGCTTTATCCCAGCTTCCTGGCATTGGTACACATGTCTTGCTGATGACGGAGACTATCCTCGCCGCGCTGTATATCATCACGAAGCCATGACACATACCATGGTGAGCTGGGCCGGCTCCCATCTCACTGTACATTGTGTTGGCACGAACCTGGCATCCTGATCTAATCTCTTTACTACTCTTTTAGATCTAAAATTAGGTCAAGGAGGGTGTCAGAGCAGGGTGTGGCCTGAAACAGAAGGCAAAATAGGAGTAGTGACCTCCCTACCCTAGGCACCTTGACATCTCTGAATACGAAAAGGTTTTTGTGACAGTTGTTTTGGGTTGTTTGCCCCTTGTTAGTGCAGATCGGTGTCCTCGGTTTCCAAATAATTGGTCAGGACTATGGTTGAATCTGCTGTTAAAGTGACCACCACAGCTGTGAGCCAGAGCAATTGCCATATCTCCAGGGCCATCTTTTCCATTGGGCACATTAGGCAGTTGCCCAGGGGCTCCAGGTGGTTTATGTATGTCCCGGGAATACAAAAACATACCCTGGATCCCTTGGTTGGCTTTGCTTATTTGTTTTTGTGTTTTTAGGATGTGCAAACAGTTAAAAACCATGGCGGAGAAGGGAGCCAAAGGCCCTTCCAAATAGTCTTGTAGGCTGGCGATGTTCAGACATAAGTGGCGTGATAATATGGATGTGCTTCAGGGTGGCTAGAGGCATGGCCTAGTGTGAGGTCATGTATTTGAGCAGGGCCCTCTACAGTGTTATGCCCGGGGCCCATAATGCTTTTAAGATGGCTCTGCATATCCCTCCTTCTACTCCTCTTGGCAGCTCCTACAAAGTGCAAGACAATCAACATAAGAAAAAGCTTAAAGGGGTTGTCTCACTACAGTAATTCGTCCTGTTTTCTTGGTTTCATTTTGAATTTAAGGGCGTGCTTACTGGCTTCTACTAGGCTGCAGCAAAAGCCAGATCTGTAGCTATAGCAACCAGTGCTGGCAGCCTATCAGGAGAGATCAAACAGGTCTGTAGCTATAGCAACCAGTGCTGGCAGCCTATCAGGAGAGATCAAACAGGTCTGTAGCTATAGTACCCAGCGTTGGCAGCCTATCAGGAGAGATCAAACAGGTCTGTAGCTATAGTACCCCGCGTTGGCAGCCTATCAGGAGAGATCAAACAGGTCTGTAGCTATAGTACCCAGCGTTGGCAGCCTATCAGGAGAGATCAAACAGGTCTGTAGTATAGTACCAGCGTTGGCAGCCATCAGGAGAGATCAAAACAGGTCTGTAGCTATATTTCCCCAGCGCTGGAAGCCTATCAGCAGAGATCAAACAGGTCTGTAGCTATAGTACCCAGCGCTGGCAGCCTATCAGGAGAGATCAAACAGGTCTGTAGCTATAGCAACCAGCGCTGGAAGCCTATCAGGATAGATCAAACAGGTCTGTAGCTATAGTACCCAGCGCTGGAAACCTATCAGGATAGATCAAACTGGTCTGTAGCTATAGCAACCAGCACTGGCAGCCTATCAGGAGATATCAAACAGGTCTGTAGCTATAGTACCCAGCGCTGGAAGCTTTTCAGGAGAGATCAAACAGGTCTGTAGCTATAGTACCCAGTGCTGGAAGCCTATCAGGAGAGATCAAACAGGTCTGTAGCTATAGCAACCAGTGCTGGCAGCCTATCGGGAGAGATCAAACAGGTCTGTAGCTATAGTAACCTGAGGAGCTAATGCATCCCATACAAGAGGGGATAGTGAGACAACCCCTTTAAGTTAATCGGAGCTTTATCTTGAAGCATTATGGAGTGTCAAAAGTGAATGTGCGCTCTTAATTGCAGGTTTTATTCTCCTTTTTATGCCTTTTGTCCTCTTTTTAAGCCTCCACTATTCTAATCCGTTATCACACTTTAGTTACACAATAAAGTCATCTGGATCAACTCATGAGCTCCTTCAGGAGACGCCCGACGGCCCTTTTAGTTCACCTCCGGTCTGCAGGGCCGTGCCCTTAATTGGAGCTCAGTGTCCCATTAATGACAGTATCTCCAGAGGGTCGTATGACCATTTTAGCACCGCAGTTATCTTCCCGCTTAATGGACTACAGTACAACAAAGAACTTTTGTCTTCCCGTCCCAGTGGTTCCCTATTCAATGTACAGCGCTCGTCAATTAGCCTGGAGTCTAGAAAAAAAAAAAATATAAAAAAAATAAAATAACCCCGGCGCAGTGAATTTAAAGGTTCTCTCGACTCTCAGAGTCTAAATTGAAAAAGATGGTTGTCTGAGTCTCGATGCATGCATAAAACAGGTCATTGGCTGAGCATCCGCTTCACTCAGATGTTGGCGAGTATCTCTTTCAAGGCATTAGGACACGTGAAATTGAACCTGATGGTATCGTTGTCGCAGTATGTTTCTTCCCTCATTTAAAATTCTGCAAAGTGTCCTGCACAGAACTATCTATGGAATATATGAGGCCGGCAGATAATATGGTAATAGAGCTCTCGGCTCGGTCCACCATCGCGCGCCTCTTCTTACGGTTAGTCAACGCAGACCACTCGCCCGTATCTCAGATCAAAGGGGTTATTGCTCAGCATGACCCCCCTCCAATTTTAGCATAAAGCCCCTAAAAATAAAAATTCCCAGAAATTAAAAGTCCTTGCAACCAGAGGCGTAACTTATACCTCCAGTGCAAAATCCACAAAAGGGCCTCCTCCTCAGGGCTGCCATCAGCCGTCTACTAACCGTTTCCAGGCCCCATGCAGCCAAATCAAATGGGGCCCCCACTACTAGTTCCTATTTTTTAACATATCAGTGGCCCCTTTTGATTAGGGCCCCTGACAGGAGTACTGCCTGTCAGGGGCATAGCTATTATGGGTGCAGAGGTAGCAGTCGCTACCGGGCCCTGCAGTCTGAGGGGGCCCAAAAGCCCTTCTGCCATATAAGAAAACACCAGCATTGTAAAAGGCGCATAGTAACTGGGGGGCTCCCCATTTCACTTTTTGCACTAGGGCCCAAGAGCTTGAAGTTACGCCTCTGCTGCCTGTACTGCCGTATTCGCACCCTTGCTCCTCCTAGCACGTGCCATTTATAATATTGTATCTCCTCATGTGGTAGAGGGCCCTTTGGGCTCCCTAAGGCTCCAGGGCCCGGTAGCAACGGCGACCTCTGCACCCCCTGTAACTATGCACCTGCTTGCGATGCCCCCTCTTGGCACATGGTAGACCGTCCTTTCTTCATTTACTTTCCCAGAGTTCAAGGACTATAAGTTTAAGCTTAAGTGTGCGTTCCCACGTCAAGTGCCAAATACCGGAAGGTTATGCGACCAGTATTTGCACTGTTTTGCGGCCACTGGGGGACGGCTTTTCTCCGTGATGAGCCCTCCCCCTTCACAGTGACTTGCACAGATTCCGTCCGAAAACCAGACGGAAGAATGTGCAGGTACAATGTTTTGTGGGCGGAAAAACCGAGCAGTGGGGACTGCTGCACGGGTTTTCCATAGGGCACCATTGTGCTCATTTTCGGCGGTCTGCAAAACCGCCTGAAAAACCAGCCAAAAGCCCGTGCCGTGGGGACATGCCCTAAGGCTCCAGGGTCCGGTAGCAATGGCGACCTCTGCACCCCCTGTAGCTATGCCCCTGCTTGTGACGCCCCCTCTTGGCACACGGAAGACCGCCCTTTCTTCATTAGCTTTCCCAGAGTTCAGGGACTGTAGGCTTGATCTTAAAGGAGCTTTGCCACGAGTGCGAAACATGTCCGCCGCTCGCAGCGCTGGCTGGAGAGCTGGTCGCGCTTGCGCAGTCACTCTCCATTCTATTCTATGGGATTTCCGTGTACAGCCAAGCGGTGCGTTCGGCTCCGCTCGAAACTTCCATAGAGCAGAATGGAGAATCGTGCGCAAGCGCGACCAACTCTCCAGACAGCACGGAGGAGTTTGTGGGCCCATTCCCGACGTAGGTGTGGGTCCCAGGGTTGAGACCCGCACCTATCAGACAATGATGGCATATCCTAACGATATGAAATATTTGTCTATGGTGGCAAAACCCCTTTAAGTTGAATTTGTATGTAAGTCAGAACAGGTAAATTTAATAAATGTAACTCCAGCACAAAAGGGTTTTTTGTTTGATAGTGCTGGGAAGGGTTTTAAGAAGATTTCACCTAATTTTCACATGGCATGCTGGAACTTGTTGCTCCACAGCTACTATCTGCTGTGGAATATGGAATTTCAAGTGCCAGCACGCCCCATAAGTCTCCGTTTGTAACAAGGGGACAGATGTAAGTCGGAACGGTGTAAGTAGGGGACTGTCTGTACATTGATGAAGCCTTTAGTTCTGCAGAGAGTGACCATATTAGACTAGGGACCCTCTAAATCTTATGCACGGGGCTGTCATGGCGCTTTCTCAGCATCCTGAATGGTAACGTTGACCGTTTTGTAGCAACGAAGAGACAAGTTTTGTATCTGTTGCACCTGGACTCCTAAAGAGTTAGCAACAACAACAACAAAAGAAAGAAGCCTGTAAGATTGGGCAGTGAGGTTCAATCACTCAGCTTTCTCTGAACTCTGAATGGAAAACTGACCTATGTATTAATAAAAGATCAGGTGGTCACCAGCGTTGCCTTCTGCCCTTCAGATAAGAGAACATAGCGACTTGGATGATCAGCTAGCTTTCCCAGAGTCAATCATCACGTAATATCTTATGATAACTCAACTTGACCAGAGTCCTAAATGGAAAATCTGTTTGAATTAAACAATAAAAGAGTAAAAACTGTAGAATATGATTCATCACTTACGCATTTCAAACGGTTTACCATGTAATGACTAAGAACTGGTAAGCCGCTCGAAACGCGTAAGTGATTACTTGTTCTTGCTGTATCCCATTATCACTTTTAATAGGATGATCACCCGGCTTCCCCTGAATCATTCATTAGCATTTTTCTTTATCATAGAAAGTAGTGTTGTAGTAAGCCAGCTCACCTTTGCATGAATGAACAAATGAATGTGGAGGTGCACGGCTTAATCCCAGGAGGCCACTGGTTAGACCGACTGTTACGATTCCAAAGCGATGGAGAGCCAGCACCAATCGAAATAAGAAGATGGAAACTTCATTACCTTAGGTGAGTAATAAAAGGCTGACGCGTTTCGGGTTAACACCACCCTTAATCGTTGCTCAGTAAAAATGAATTAGTGCAAAAGTTTCCCTTTAAAATCTCCACCCAAAAGGCCTAGGACATAAGTATATGCTGTGATCTCATTGGTGCAGCGAATTGCTTTTAACTGTTGCAAAAAATTCACTTTTACTGAGCTACAATTAAAACACGGCGTTCAGACGAGTGATCGCCGATGGCGTCTTTTCGATGCGTTTTTCGGATCCGTTTAAAGAATTGTCATGTCAATTCTACTTGCGTTTTACGCAAGTGAAATCCCCATAGGAAACAATGGAGCGCGTTTTTGGGAGCCTGGAAACCGGATCCAAAAGCGCAACACAGTTTTGGGTATGTCTTGGATGCGCTTTTCGCATTGGATTAAAATTTGAATGTCTGAATTGAAAGAAAACGCACTGAAAAACTGATCCGAAAAAGCATGCATTTGCAGATGCGTTTTTGGATGCAGTTTTCAATGCTTTTTTCATGTAATGAAAAACGGATCCAAGACGCTGTGTTAACAGACCCTTAGAAGAACGCGCCTAAATCAGCAAGCGTATGAACATATAACAAGTCTCCACAGACCTACATGGTGCCTCTCCCTAATAAGGTACACTACCCCATTCCAGCTACCTCTACAACCTCTTACTCCGCCAACCAGTATACTACTCTGGATGGAAGAGGGGGCAAACACCCTGAAACAGCGGTCTGCAGAAGATTATCTGAGTTGGCTTAAATCCCATTCCTATTGCAAGGCTCAGTGAGTCGAATGTGACTTGAGGAACGCTACATGCAATAGCGTTGGATGGCGCTGCAGAGTCCTGGCTCATTTCCCATCTTCCCTTTAAATTTCAGTGGAATGACTAATGGTAAAAGAAATGTAAGCCAATAGGAAGTATTTGCAGGGCGTAGTTCAGCGCAGAATTGCGCCCGAAATGCGCTCCGCAGATATGGTAAAATCATGGTACTTATCGAGTACTAGGATTACCTGCCATCTTACCCAAAATGTACGGAGCACCAACAGAAAGTAGTAACATGTCGCTTCTTGCTTACACGCGGGGTCACGGCTGGATCACTTTAGAAGAACGTGCCTAAAGCAGCAGGCGTATGAACATATACTAAGTCTCCACACACCTACATGGTGCCTCTTCCTAATAAGGGATGTTACCCCTTTCCAGCTACATCTAAAAAAAAAACTCTTCCGCAGCCAACCAGTATACTACTCTGGATGGAAGAGGAGGCAAACACCCTGAAACAGCAGCCTGCAGAGGAATATCTAAGTTGGCTTAAATCCCATTCCTATTGCAAGGCTCAGTGAGTCGGATGTGACTTGAGGAACGCTACATGCAATAGCGTTGGATGGCGCTGCAGAGTCTTGGCTCAGTTCCCATCAGCCTTTTAAATTTCAGTGAAATGACTAATGGTAACTAAAGGTATCTGCACGCAAAGTATTTGCAGGGTGCAGTTAGATGCAGAATTGCGCAGCAATGCGCCCGAAGAGCGCTCTGCAGATATGGTAAAATCATGGAACTTTGAGTACTAGGATTACCTGCCGCCTTCCCCGAAACGTACGGAGCACCAACAAAGTAGTGCCATGTCGCTTCTTGTTTACGTGTGGGGTCCCGGTCGGATCGCTTTAGAAGAATGTGCCTAAAGCAGCAGGCGTATGAACATTTACTAAGTCTCCACACACCTACATGGTGCCTCTCCCTAATAAGGTACATTACCCCTTTCCAGCGACCTCTAAAGCCTCCCCCTCAGCCAACCAGTATATTACTCTGCCCAGAAAAGGGGCAAACACCCTTAAACACCGGTCTGCAGAGGAATATCTGGGTTGGCTTAAATCCCATTCATATTGCAAGGCTCAGTGAGTCGGATGTGACTTGAGGAACGCTATATCCAATAGCGTTGGATCTCGCTGCAGAGTCCAGGCTCATTTCCCATCAACCCTTTAAATTTTAGTGGATCGACAAATGGAGTCTGAATCTCCTCACCCTCTCCCTACTAATAAGCGTTGTTCCTTTTTGGCTACATCAGGTTCATGGTGGATACCATCATAACTATCACTACTATGGAGCCCTGGCCTAAAACTGCATTAGCAAGAGGTTCCATACATACAATATACATCTCTATTATCCTGAAATGGTGAAAACCAGTAGAATAAATTGTAGGAAACGGAATCTTGTGAGGAGCGGGAGCCGCTAATCATGTTATACAGATTATGGCGAACCCTAAGATTCCCTATATGTGCTGGTATTATGCAAGAATACAATTAGCCTCTTTCAATGGCTTATTTGAATTAAGATCACAGGAAGCGCTCATCTGCTTGTCATGCTTTGCATTAGAGTCAAATCGCTCTGCAGTGAAGTGCCCTGTCTAGGGTGACAATGACAAATTGTCACTAAATTACAAAGACTTCTGGCAAAAAGACAAGCTATTGGGGCCACGCGAACAATGATCAGCGCAGGAAATTGAAGTGTCGGCAGACTTTTCTGCTGCCATCAGACAGTGAAGCTCGAGCGGGGAGTGTCCACGTGACCCATTAACCCTTACAAGCAATCGTAGATACAGAGAAGGAAAATTAGGATAAAATATGGGAGATAGCGGACAGAAAATCAATACTATAATAGTTTTATGGGGGCACGGAGGTTCTGGAAGGCAACGCTAGTTCGGCTTAAAGGGCATGTTCATGTTTCAACACCATACTACCATATATAGATATATGAAGATTCTACAATTTGTAACTGCATTACTTATCCTGTACTGATCTTGATTGACATCCTGTATTATACGCCAGAGCTGCACTCACTATTCTGCTGGTGCAGTCACTGTACATACATTACTTATCCTGTACTGATCTTGATTGACATCCTGTATTATCCTCCAGAGCTGCACTCACTACTCTGCTGGTGCAGTCACTGTACATACATCACTTATCCTGTACTGATCCTAAGTTACATCCTGTATTATACTCCAGAGCTGCACTCACTACTCTGCTGGTGCAGTCACTGTGTACATACATTACTTATCCTGCACTGATCCTGAGCTACATCCTGTATTATACTGCAGAGCTGCACTCACTACTACTGCTGGTGCAGTCACTGTGTACATACATTACTTATCCTGTACTGATCCTGAGATTAACCATTGTATTATATGCCAGAAACTGCAGATCACTATTTTGTGGTGCAGTCACTGTACATACATATTATCCTGTACTGATCGAGTTACATCCTGTTTATACTCCAGAGCTGCACGCACTACTCTGCAGGTGCAGTCACATGTAAATCATTACTTAAACTGTACTGACCTGATTACATCCGGTATTATACGCCAGAGCTGCAATCACTATTCTGCTGGTGCAGTCACTGTACATACATTACTTATCCTGTACTGATCCTGAGTTACATCCTGTATTATACTCCAGAGCTGCACTCTATATTCTGCTGGTGCAGTCTCTGTACATACAGTCCTTATCCTGTACTGATCTTGTATTATCCTCCAGAGCTGCACTCACTATTCTGCTGGTGCAGTCACTGTGTACATACATTACTTATCCTGCACTGATCCTGAGTTACATCCTGTATTATACTTCAGAGCTGCACTCACTACTCTGCTGGTGCAGTCACTGTGTACATACATTACTTATCCTGCACTGATCCTGAGATACATCCTGTATTATACTCCAGAGCTGCACTCACTACTCTGCTGGTGCAGTCACTGTGTACATACATTACTTATCCTGTACTGATCCTGAGTTACATCCTGTATTATATGCCAGAGCTGCACTCACTATTCTGCTGGTGCAGTCACTGTACATACATTACTTATCCTGTACTGATCCTGAGTTACATCCTGTATTATACTCCAGAGCTGCACGCACTACTCTGCTGGTGCAGTCACTGTGTACATACATTACTTAAACTGTACTGACCCTGAGTTACATCCTGTATTATACTCCAGAGCTGCACTCACTATTCTGCTGGTGCAGTCACTGTGTACATACTTATTATCCTGTACTGATCCTGAGTTACATCCTGTATTATACTCCAGAGCTGCACTCACTATTCTGCTGGTGCAGTCACTGTAATTTCATTAGTACTGATTCTGAGTTACATCCTGTATTATCCTCCCAGAGCTGCACGCAATATACTGCTGGTGCAGTCACTGTGTACATACATTACATTATTTATCCTGTACTGATCCTGAGTTACATCCTGTATTATACTCCAGAGCTGCGCTCACTATTCTGCTGCTGCAGTCACTGTGTACATACATTACTTATCCTGTACTGATCCTGATTTACATCTTGTATTATCCTCCAGAGCTGCACTCACTATTCTGCTTTTGCATTCACTGTTCTTACATTACTTATCCTGTACTGATCCTGAGTTACATCCTGTATTATCCTCCAGAGCTGCACTCACTATTCTGCTGGTGCAGTCACAGTACATACATTACTTATCTGTACTGATCCTGAGCTACATCCTGTATTATCCTCCAGAGCTGCACTCACTATTCTGCTGGTGCAGTCACTGTACATACATTACTTATCCTGTACTGATCCTTAGTTACATCCTGTATTATCCTCCAGAGCTGCACTCACTATTCTGCTGGTGCAGTCACTGTGTAAATACATTACTTATCCTGTACTGATCCTGAGTTATATCCTGTATTATACTCCAGAGCTGCACTCACTATTCTGCTGGTGCAGTCACTGTGTACATACATGATCCTGAGTTACATCTTGTAATACTTTCATTAAAACTTCAACATCCTACAAGAAATAACAAAAATACAGAAGTAAACAACACGCATCATAATACATAAAAACAAAAACTCACTTTATTTTCACAAAATCTTTTTATGCAAATAACACTACTCTCCAAACTAAAACCACAAGATACCTAAAACAGATCTCCCTGGTGCAGTTTTTTTTTTTTTAACCTAAAAACAAAAAAAAAACCACCACAGCTTTATTAAATCAAGCAGTGAACAAAATCCCATCCACTCAGTTTCAACTCTTGTACAGACAGACGGGTTTTCTTTTGGCCACCTCTCCATTCTGTGCAGCCATAAAGCCGGTGAGGACCGGGGTTAAGCAGATCTATTATTGTGCATGTGATGTACAGATGGGGGCTGGGCTTTCGGGTACACGGCCTCCATGGGCACAAAAAAATACAATCCAATATTTGCCATTTAAATTTTTTCCTTGCATTAGAAAAGCAGCGCCGCACCTGTCCATGGGTTGCGTCCCAGGTCTGTATTTAAATGGTCTGGCCAGGGGCCTGTATTTATGAGGTATGGAGTCTAGGGGGTTAGACTCATTCCATTTATTAGTGTGTGTGAAGGTCTTTATATTTAGGGAGTCTGGCCTGGGGTGTGTATTTAGGGAGTCTGGCCTGGGGTGTGTATTTAGGGAGTCTGGCCTGGGGTGTGTATTTAGGGAGTCTGGCCTGGGGTGTGTATTTAGCATACATGCCAACTCTCCCGTTTTTGGCGGGGAGGGGGGGGGGGTCCCGCTATTTGGGGTCCCCCCCAGCTCCCTCCTTCCTCTGTATGTCCGGCGCCGCTGCGCGCCATGCATACAGGTCAGCGGCGCAGGGGAAATGACGCGCAGCTGCTCTCATTCCCCCTGCGTCGCTGAGGAGATCGGGCAGGAGCCTGGTCAGGTAAGTGGAATTTATTATTTTATTTTTATTAACTACATGGGGGGTTCTGGTGGCTACAATGGGGGGGGGGGTCTACCTGGCTGGCTACAATGGGGGCAACTACCTGGCTGGCTACAATGGGGGCAACTACCTGGCTGGCTACAATGGGGGCAACTACCTGGCTGGCTACTAAAGGGGACACTACCTGGCTGGCTACTAAAGGGGACACTACCTACCTGGCTACTAAAGGGGACACTACCTACCTGGTGGTACTAAGGGGGCACTACCTACTGGCTGGCTACTAAAGGGGCACTACCTACCTGGTGGCTATCTATAAGGGGCATACCTACCTGACTACCAAAGGGGGCCACTACCTACCTGACTACCAAAGGGGGCAACTACCTACCTGACTACCAAAGGGGGCAACTACCTACCTGACTACCAAAGGGGGCAATCTCACCTCCTGACTACCAAAGGGGGCAACTTACCATACTGACTACCAAAGGGGGCAACTACCTGACTACCAAAGGGGGCAACTACCTGACTACCAAAGGGGGCAACTACCTGACTACTAAAGGGGGCAACTACCTGGCTAACAAAGGGGGCAACTACCTGGCTAACAAAGGGGGCAACTACCTGGCTAACAATGGGGGCAACTAACTGGCTACAAAGGGGGCAACTACCTGGCTAACAAAGGGGGCAACTACCTGGCTAACAAAGGGGGCAACTACCTGGCTAACAAAGGGGGCAACTACCTGGCTAACAAAGGGGGCAACTACCTGCTAACAAAGGGGGCAATCTACCTAGCTACAGAGGGGGCATCTACCCTTGCTACAAGGGGGCATCTACCTGCCTGTAAGGGGCACTACCTGGTTATGGGGGGCTACTACCTGGCTATAAGGGCATCTACCTGGCTTTCTTCCAAAGCCATTATGTAGTTAGGCGAAGTGGGTGTGGCTTTTTGAAGGGGCGTGGCACACAAAGATGGGCATGTCAATGCAATTTTTTGCCGCGGCGTGCTACGCGCGCCGCCCTCTTCAATCTCCTGCTTTTCCACTTTCAAAAGTTGGCAACTATGGTATTTAGGGAGTCTGGCCTGGGGTGTGTATTTAGGGAGTCTGGCCTGGGGTGTGTATTTAGGGAGTCTGGCCTGGGGTCTGAATTCAAAGGCCTGGGGTCTGAATTTAGGGCTTTGGGGTGTGTTTTTATTTAGGCAGTCTGGTCTGGGGGTCTGATTTTAGGGCTTTGGGGTGTGTATTTAATTAGGCAATCTGGTCTGGGGGTCTGAATTTAGGGGTTTTGGGTTTATTTAGAGACCTTGGTTTGGAGTCTGTACTTAAGGAGTCTTTTATGGGGTCTCTAATTATAAGTTAATATTTGTTTAGACCATGTTCACACGGCTTAATTAAGCCCCGCAATTACGCCATGTGGACGGGAGCGGGGTGCCGGCACCTCGCCGGCCCATAGACCTTCATTACCAATGGCGTGTATACGCCGCTAGTAATATACATGTCACTTTCCTCACCCCGCGGCGGATTCTCCGAGCGGGGAGAGGAGACGTAATCCATAGTTCTCTATGAGAGCCGTGGATTACCGTAGTGACAGGGACGTATTTCAGCCGTAATTCACGCAGTACGCCACGAATTACGGGCTGAAATACGTGCCCAAATAAGCCGTGTGAACGTGGCCTTTAGGGAATCTTGTCTGATATCTGCATTGCAATCTGTATTTATTAATGGAATCTGGTCTGGGGTCTATTTATTTAGGGAGTCTAGTTTAGGGTCTGCATGCATTTAAGGGGTCTTTTTAGAGGTTTGTGGGGTCTATGTATTTAGGAAGTCTGGTTTGGAGTCTTTTCTGGAGTCTATTGTGATCTGTATTTATTTAAAGGGGTTCTCCGGGATTATCTTTTTATGTTATAGGGCTCACAACTATATTATATGAAACTTTGTAATTCATACTTATTAAACATTTACCTGTCCTGCTGTGGAGAACCTGGCAAAGAGCAATGTCCTCCCCTCTATTCCCTGCAAACCATGTGACATTCATTGTTTACATGGTCTCACTGAAAGTTACATAACACTCAGTGCGTGTGCTTTGAAGCCAAGCTCAGCTCAGGAACAGTCCCCTGTAGTGGGTGTGACCTGAGCAGAGAACGATCTAGCTGCATTAAAGTAATTACAGTGATGGGGGAACTGTTCATCTTTGAGTCCTGCTGGCAGGCCATACAATAATGGGAGCAGAAGACAGCAGTTCAAACTGCTCTCTCTCTGCTGTACTGCTCTCATGAAAATGTTGACTGCAGCTCTGTAAAGTTTACATAGTAACTCATGAGTCCTCGCTATCATCATTATCATGACAGCAAGTACAGAGCTTGGGGCGGGTTACTCACCGTCAGCACACAGACCCTAGCAGTAATAACTGTGGAGAGAAGTCCTAGATTGCCGTGCAGTCTAGGAGTTGTAGGAGAGAGATGCTGGGGTCACAAGCCACAAGCGGGAAGTTTCACTGCAAAAAGTGGATTTTATGAGAGAGATGAATACGAAGGAAAAAGAAAAAAAAGAAAATATATGACAGTAACGGGGTATCTTAACTTGCCATATAAATCCTGTATGAAAACTTTTAACTCCCAGGTAACCCCTTTAAGAAAGGTTCTGCGTTTAGTGATTTGAAGTCTATTTAGGGGGTCTGTATTAAGGTGTTTGAGGAGTATGGGACTATTTGAGGGGGGAGTCTTTATATAAAAGGCCTGAAAAGGACTCCTATGTACCAATTTTAATCAAATGATGGAGGATAAAAATAAATCCTATATAAACGGAGACGGAATATGTACTTATGTCTCTTCTCACATGGAGGAAGATATAGTCAGGCCCAGAGTCTAGCAGAACACATCATCATGTAGGTTATTGACTGTTACAGAGTCTTATATGATTTGACATCCAAGTCAAGACTTCTTCCGAAAAGGTCTGGAGAAAACATGGTGTCCTATCGTCCGTAACAGCTGGACAGCCATTGGTTGCTTTGATACAATGAACTCAAAGCAATGTTATCATAAATCATGAATTTTCACATTTTTTACAACCAATAAAAAAGCCGCCTATAAATCACGGACGGAGCCGGATTGTGCATTGTTCGTGGAGTCTGGAGGAACAGTCACTCTTTACCTTTCATTCTGAACTTCGACTTGACCCGATTCCGTATCAGATGATGAGTTTACCATCTGGCCATTGCCAGACCACTGGAGAACTTCAAACAGTATATGCTTAGCGTCCGCGCTGTATCTGTTCTTCATTACCGCTTATTTATTGTACTACTTTAGCAGATGGACGTCGAGTGTCCGATTGCAGCCTTAACCTCCATCTGCCACTGCATAGTCTTTGGAAACGTACTGGCGAGATGGTGGTAATAATGATAATACATAAAGGAGTATCACCAACTTATAACGTAAACTTATATTGCTGGAAACCGTGAGAATCCAACTCCCACCCTCCGGGACTCCACCGATCCCAAAATTGAAGTTGGTCCGTGCCTGTGTCGCTCTATTCTTAGCAGGTCGCCCAGGCCACTGTACAGGGAGCTATAGCTCAGCTCCATTCACTTCCCCTCACACCTGGAGACCACTGTGCAGGGACCTATAGCACGGCTCCATTCACTTCCCCTCACACCTGGAGACCACTGTGCAGGGAGCTATAGCTCAGCTCCATTCACTTCCCCTCACACCTGGAGACCACTGTGCGGGGAGCTATAGCACAGCTCATTCACTTCCCCTCACATCTGGAGCCACTGTGCAGGGAGCTATAGCACAGCTCCATTCACTTACCCTCACACCTGGAGACCACAGTACAGGGAGCTATAGCTCAGCTCCATCACTTCCCCTCACACCTGGAGACCACTGTGCAGGGAGCTATAGCACAACGCCATTCACTTCCTCACACCTGGAGACCACTGTGCAGGGAGCTATAGCTCAGCTCCATTCACTTCCCCTCACATCTGGAGACCACTGTGCAGGGAGCTATAGCTCAGCTCCATTCACTTCTCCTCACACCTGGAGACCACTTTGCAGAGAGCTATAGCTCAGCTCCATTCACTTCCCCTCACACCTGGAGACCACTGTGCAGGGAGCTATAGCTCAGCTCCATTCACTTCCCCTCACACCTGGAGACCACTGTGCAGGGAGCTATAGCTCAGCTCCATTCACTTCCCCTCACACCTGGAGACCACTGTGCAGAGAGCTATAGCACAGCTCCATTCACTTCCCCTCACACCTGGAGACCACTGTGCAGGGAGCTATAGCTCAGCTCCATTCACTTCCCCTCACACCTGGAGACCACTGTGCAGAGAGCTATAGCACAGCTCCATTCACTTCCCCTCACACCTGGAGACCACTGTGCAGGGAGCTATAGCACAGCTCCATTCACTTCCCCTCACACCTGGAGACCACTGTGCAGGGAGCTATAGCACAGCTCCATTCACTTCCCCTCACACCTGGAGACCACTGTGCAGGGAGCTATAGCTCAGCTCCATTCACTTCCCCTCACACCTGGAGACCACTGTGCAGGGAGCTATAGCACAGCTCCATTCACTTCCCCTCACACCTGAAGACCACTGTGCAGAAATCTATAGCACAGCTCCATTCACTTCCCCTCACACTGACCTGGAGACCACTGTGCAGGAGCTATAGCACAGCTCCATTCACTTCCCCTGACACCTGGAGACCACTGTGCAGGGAGCTATAGCACAGCTCCATTCACTTCCCCTCACACCTGGAGACCACTGTGCAGGGAGCTATAGCACAGCTCCATTCACTTCCACACACCTGGAGACCACTGTGCAGAGAGCTATAGCACAGCTCCATTCACTTCCACACACCTGGAGACCACTGTGCAGGGAGCTATAGCAAGCTCCATTCACTTCCCTCACACCTGGAGACCACTGTGCAGAGATGCTATAGACAGCTCCATTCACTTCCCCTCACACCATAAGACCAGGAGACCACGGTACAGGGAGCTATAGCACAGCTCCATTCACTTCCCCTCACACCTGGAGACCACTGTGCAGGGAGCTATAGCTCAGCTCCATTCACTTCCCCTCACACCTGGAGACCACTGTGCAGGGAGCTATAGCTCAGCTCCATTCACTACCCCACACACGTGGACACCACTGAGCAGAGGAGCTATAGCACAGCTCCATTCACTTCCCCTCACACCTACTGGAGACCACTGTGCAGGAGCTATAGCACAGCTCATTCACTTTCCCCATCCACCTGGAGACCACTGTGCAGGAGCTATAGCACAGCTCCATTCACGTCCCCTCACACCTGGAGACCACTGTGCAGGGAGCTATAGCTCAGCTCCATTCACTTCCCCTCACACCTGGAGACCACTGTGCAGGGAGCTATAGCACAGCTCCATTCACTTCCCCTCACACCTGGAGACCACTGTGCAGCGAGCTATAGCTCAGCTCCATTCACTTCCCCTCCCACCTGGAGTCCACTGTGCAGGGAGCTATAGCTCAGCTCCATTCACTTCCCCTCACACCTGGAGACCACTGTGAGTGGTTCTGCAGCACAACACCTGTACTACTAGTAAGCATTTTGTTGCATATTTTTCTACATTAACGCTTTCTATTATTGAGGTCAACGTAGAAAATTCTATGACAAAATAAGCAAACAAAATCCAAACAGGTTGGAGCAAGTTTTCCAAACACTGAGGCTTTGACAGAAATCATGCGATTCCAACCTATGGGAACAAAGCCTTAAAGGGGTTTTGCCACGATGTAATGTTGACGTGGGATCCTCCAAAACTGGTAATCACTTTTCTACATCCTGACTTAGATGCCCTTGGTTTCCTGACAGTCTACATCAGACACAAGCAGGAGCTGATCTGGCCGCGCTTGCGTTGTTTGCACTTCTTATCTGATGGCAGGGAAAATGAACGAGCTTTGAAGGGACTGTGGAGAAAGTTCTTGTATCTTTTCTATAGAGAATCCACTGGTTGTAATGTAATTATCTGAGTAAACATGCAGATGCTCCCTATCTCTCTGCTCAGCCCCCCTCCCTCTCCCCCTGCACTGTTCGTGAAGGAATGAAAGAAGGCTGCCTGCTGAGCTTATCTTCTCTTCGAGCAAATAAGAGGGAGAAATAAAACGCATATAGCTTGTGCACAATACAGTTCTCCTCTATGGATTAGCCAAACAATGTTTGCTCAACTACAGAGACTGAATATCAGGAACGTGCATGGGAGGTGGAGTGATGACATCACAGAGGAGGTACATGGTTTTTTTTTTTTTTTAAACACAGAAACACAACGCCCCTTTTCTCAGGCCTCAAGAGGGGAGTATGAGCCCGTTCGGTGAGGAAATCACTTCTTGGCAAAACCCCTTTAATGGTTAAAATTAACTAACGTCACTAACGGGGAAAAAAGGTGTAAATTATTCGCCAACTATATTCGAGTGGCGTCAGCAGGAGGGTTTCACCCATGTGACCGTTAGCGGGTCCGGACTATCTGTAAAGGAGCCGCTCCTCCTGACAGATGTCCTCATTATTCTCTGTCCTTTCAATGTTTCTGATGTTAAAATACAAAAAAAAAAAAAAAAAAAAATTAAAATTTCCCGATCTGGTTGCCTCCGCTCGCTGATGTTGCTGGCTGTCTAGCACAAATATTTTCTCTCCCAATTTACATTTTGAGAAAGACATGAAATAAAGATGATTTTCCGCATTGGGCGACTGCACGGAGTGTCGCTGCCCATGTGCTAAGCCATTTGTTAAAGCCTCATAAACGGCATGTTGGTTTTTTTAATTAAACACATGGTAAACCGAAGGGCAGATTCAATTTACTGTAAATTTTTTTTTTTTGTTATTTTACATGGTGCAGAGTGAGGGGATCACTGTCAGGAGCGAGGAAGAGAGCGTGCCGGAATTTGACTTTAGAGAACAAATGCTTAATTCTGTATATGGAGCTTAAAAATATATATATGCAAATTTATGTTAATTCTGATAGAGGAAGAGCAGAATTAACAGCTAAAGGGATATTCTAACTATTAGTAGTGAGGACATGACTAGGATATACTACACCACTTAAAGGGGTGTTCCCACCATAGACTGATGGCATAGCGATAGGACCTGACAGGTGCGGATCCCATCTCTGAGACATGTACTTATTTTAGGCATTTTAGGTACAGGGGAGCGCTGTGTTCTCTCCATTCTGATCTATGGGTGTTCCCAGTACAGGGAAGCGTTGTGTTCTCTCCATTCTGATCTATGGGAGTTCCCAGTACAGGGGAGCACTGTGTTCTCTACATTCTGTTCTATGGGAGTTCCCAGTACAGGAAGCGCTGTGTTCTCTCCATTCTGTTCTATGGGAGTTCCCAATACAAGGGAGCGCTGTGTTCTCTCTATTCTGTTCTATGGGAGTTCCCAGAACAGGGGAGTGCAGTGTTCTCTCCCTTCTGTTCTATGGCAGATCCCAGTACAGGGGAGCGCTGTGTTCTCTCCAGTCTGTTCTCTGGGTGTTCCCAGTACAGGGACGCGTTGTGTTCTCTCCATTCTGATCTATGGAGTTCCCAGTACAGGGGAGCGCTGTGTTCTCTACATTCTGTTCTATGGGAGTTCCCAGTACAGGGAAGCGCTGTGTTCTCTCCATTCTGTTCTATGGGAGTTCCCAATACAAGGGAGCGCTGTGTTCTCTCTATTCTGTTCTATGGGAGTTCCCAGTACAGGGGAGTGCAGTGTTTTCTCCCTTCTGTTCTATGGCAGATCCCAGTACAGGGGAGCGCTGTGTTCTCTCCATTCTGTTCTATCGGCGTTCCTAGTACAGGGTAGCGCTGTGTGTTCTCCTTTTTGTTCTATGGGAGTTCCCAGTACAGGGGAGCGCTGTGTTCTTCATTCTGTTCTATGGGAGTTCCTGCTACAGGGGAGTGCTGTGTTCTCTTCATTCTGTTCTATTGGAGTTTCCAGTACAGGGAAGTGGAATGTTCAGCTGTATGCAGAACTCCCATAGAACAGAATGGAGAGTCATGCACAAGGGCAATCAGATCTGTATTCTCAGCCAACACTTTCAGGGGCTGTTCCCAAGAGAAGGACCTGCACCTACCAACATCCTTTCGAAATGCCATCTAAGTCTATGGTGGGAACACCCCTTTAACTAGTGGGAGTCCAACCTCTAGAACGCCCACCAATGTCAAAAAACAAAAAGGGCAGAAAACTACGAGGCAGTGACAGGAAAGCACTGGATCCTTAGGCACAACAGAGAAGACTTAAAGGGGTTTTACCACAAGGCCAGCAAACTAGAAGCCAGTCACCAAAAAGATTTTGTGACGTGACCAAACCCATAAAGGGGTTTACCACAAGGTAAAATCCCCCGCACAGGATACTCTCAGCTAGCTGCAAGTTGACCGTGCAGGAGAATGAGGAAGGCGGCGCATAGGACCTTTCTGCTCATTCACTTCTATGGGAGTTCCAAATGCAGGCGAGTGTGTGCGCTCAGGTATGTTCAGGAACTCTCAGAGAAGTGAATGGAGAGGGCGGACGAATGCGCTGCCCCCCCTCATTCTCATGGCCAATCGGCTCATAGCTAGCTGAAAGCGACCTGTGCAGGGGATTTTACCGAACAGAGATTTTGCAACATCGCAAAATATCTTCTGAGGCCACATTTGTAGTGTACCACAAGCTGGCCTCAGAATGGGTAGATGGTCGATCTCCCCCATTCATGTCTATGGCAGCTCTGAGTCAAATTCATCAGCTATAAGACAAACCCCCATACAAGATGGCCTCAGAGGGGATTTAGCAAAGAGGCAAAACCCCATTAAGTTCTATTAAGTTATTTGGGAATCATCCCATAAGAAAAAGACCCTTTAAAATGTAATAGCAATTAAGTGGTTTCAGTCACCTCTAAATGGGATGGTCTTTTCTGGGACCTTTGGGACCCATGACTAAGTGTCTGGAGGAAGCAGTGATAGTTGTGGGGGCCACAATGGCCACGCTTGGGGCCGTTTTACAGTTGCGTCCATAGCAGCATTTAGCCTAGGCGTTAATGGGGTTTTGAAAAGGTTCTTAAAAGCTATGGTAGATCCAAGTGGTACTTATGCTGAGTGTACATATAGTACCTGATATACAGAAAAAGGGGAAATTTTTTATTTATTTTTTTTTAACTCAGAAAACAGAAACATGGCCATACTCACTGCTAGTAAAGCTGAAGTGAGACTAGACAGCATAGAGGCAACATAGGCCCCCATGCTATTAAAGAAAAATACCCAGGTGCAGCTGGTTGGTGGTAATCCATATATCTCTCCACTAGGTGGACAGAAAGCTGCACCTTAAATTGACATCTATTCACATAGCATGCAAAAAAAAGCCAAAAAGCCACTAGTACCATTACATTGGGAGGACTAAACAGATGCACAAATACCGGTAAGACAGCCGCTCGCACACCTTCCATGCATGAGGGGGGCGGCTGCTGGTATTCTACTTGCATCCAATCCCCAGTACTGTTGGGCAAAAAAACTATTTTCACATACTGGAAAAATATCAAATATGAGGTATTGGTTAACATAATGGCCACTATATTGTAAGCCTGCAAGCCTCTTTAATAGCATGGGGGCCTATGTTGCCTCTATGCTGTGTCTAGTCTCACTTCAGCTTTACTAGCAGTGAGTATGACCACATATAGTACCTGGGCTGGGGTGCAGAACTGAGTGTACATAGTATATTGTCTGGGGGTGCAGGGTGCTCAGTGCAGAGGTGAGTGTACATAGTACCTGGGCTGGGGTACAGAGGTGAGCGTACATAGTACATTGTCTGGGGGTGCAGGGTGCCCAGTGCAGAGGTGAGTATACATAGTACCTGGGTGGCTGGGGGTGTAGGGTGAGTGTACATAATATATGTGCTGGGGGCGCAGAGTGCCCAGTGCAGAGATGAGTGTACATAGTACCTGGGTGGCTGGGGGTGTAGAGGTGAGTGTACATAGTACCTGGGCTGGGGGTGTAGAGGTGAGTGTACATAGTACCTGGGTGGCTGGGGGTGTAGAGGTGAGTGTACATAGTACCTGGGCTGGGGGTGTAGAGGTGAGTGTACATAGTACATGTGTCTGGGGGGTGAGGGTGACGTGTACATATGTACATTGTACTGGGGGTGAGGCATGTCAGTGCAGAGGTGAGTGTACATAGTACCTGGGTGGCTGGGGGTGTAGAGGTGAGTGTACATAGTACATTGTCTGGGGGTGCAGGGTGCTCAGTGCAGAGAGGAGTCTACAAAGTACCTGGGCTAGGGGTGTAGAGGTGAGTGTACATAGTATCTGGGCTGAGGGTGCAGGGTGCTCAGTGCAGAGGTGAGTGTACATAGTACCTGGGCTGGGGGTGTAGAGGTGAGTGTACATAGTACATTGTCTGGGGGTGCAGGGTGCTCAGTGCAGAGGTGAGTGTACCTAGTACCTGGGCTGGGAGTGTAGAGGTGAGTGTACATAGTACCTGGGCTGGGGGTGTAGAGGTGAGTGTACATAGTACCTGGGCTGGGGGTGTAGAGGTGAGTGTACATAGTCTGGGGGGTGCAGGGTGCTCAGTGCAGAGGTGAGTGTACATAGTACCTGGGTGGCTGGGGGTGTAGGGGTGAGTGTACATAATATATGTGCTGGGGGCGCAGAGTGCCCAGTGCAGAGATGAGTGTACATAGTTACTGGGGGTGTAGAGCGTGGTGTCATAGTCTGGGCTGGGGGTGTAGAGTGAGTGTACTGTTTGTGGGGTGAGGTATCAGTGCGAGGTGAGTGTACAAGTACCTGGGCTGGGGGTGTAGAGGTGAGAGTACATAGTACATTGTCTGGGGGTGCAGGGTGCTCAGTGCAGAGAGGTGTACATGTATGTTGGGGTCGGTGTGTCAGTGCAGGAGGTTGTACATAGTACTGGGTGGCTGGGGGGTGTAGAGGTGAGTGTACTAGTACTGGTGAGGGGTGACGGGATGGTACATAGTACATTGTCTGGGGGTGCAGGGTGCTCAGTGCAGAGAGGAGTGTACATAGTACATTGTCTGGGGGTGCAGGGTGCTCAGTGCAGAGAGGCGTGTACATAGTACCTGGGTGGCTGGGGGTGTAGAGGTGAGTGTACATAGTACCTGGGCTGGGGGTGTAGAGGTGAGAGTACATAGTACATTGTCTGGGGGTGCAGGGTGCTCAGTGCAGAGAGGAGTGTACATAGTACATTGTCTGGGGGTGCAGGGTGCCCAGTGCAGAGGTGAGTGTACATAGTACCTGGGTGGCTGGGGGTGTAGAGGTGAGTGTACATAGTACCTGGGCTGGGGGTGTAGAGGTGAGTGTACATAGTACATTGTCTGGGGGTGCAGGGTGCTCAGTGCAGAGAGGAGTGTACATAGTACCTCGGCTGGGGGTGTAGAGGTGAGTGTACATAGTATCTGGGCTGAGGGTGCATCGGTATGATGGGCGAAGTAGTTTCCCAACAGCAGGAGAGCCGACGTTGCATTCCACGGACATAGGTTCTTCTCTGTTTTGACCTCCCTTTAACCAAGACCAAATTGAGGTTCATGGTTGTCCCATCCGACCTCTGGGATCTGGACTCCAACTGAACCCCTTTTGCAGTCACATTTTTGGACTAGCCCTCTCCACTTACATGAGTCCATACGAGTGACTCCCTTACACTGCTAAAGGCTATAGCCACTTGCATCCATGGCCACCTCTTCCTGGCTGGATAGGACTACCAAAAACAATTAAGATGGCTCCAGTCTTCCGAAAAGATGGAGGGTCTCAGCAGTGACCACTCCTATCAATAGTGACCATCAGCGGTATAGATATGGGCCTACAATATACTGGCTAACAGAATCAATCCCTGTGTTAAAGGGGTGTTCCACGAAGCAAAGTGTACTGCACCGGTCAGCTCTCAGCTAGCCGACCTCGTATGAGAATTAGGAGGTCGGCGCCTGCAGATGTAATCTCCTTGACTTCTATGGAGTTCCTGAACATAGTCAAGTGTGTGCACTCAGCTATATTCGGGAGCTCCCCTAGAGGTGAATGGGGAGCCACAACAACCACCCTCATCCTATTGCACGGTCAGCGCGCAGATAGCCAAGAGCCGACCTATGCAGTACACTTTGCTTTGTAGGAAAACCCCTTTAAGGATGACTGAATAGCTACTTGGGTGGAGGACACCTCTCTATGTACCTCTTATAATTCAGCCTTGCCTATTGTCACGCGTGTCAAGTTTGTGTACATTACTCCATCTAATACACATGGTATTGGCCACCCCTCGTCCATGGGCCCTATGTCAGAACAAGCAGCCAGACGTGACTTCTCATTGACTTGGGCCAAAACTCTGTAAATAGATTCGTACTTGCTGCAAGGAAATGACAAATTTAGGGCTCATCTCACCAAGTCGCGTCTCTGGTCCCAGGCGCTAATGATGTTATTGTCGTCTTGTTATTACCCCGTTCTTTTTCCACTTAACCTAAGAAGCACCAAAGAACAGGAGGACAGGATACACAGAATTGTTGTAGGCGTTTACGTAGGTCGAATGGGTCTCTTTGGCTGACAGAAGCTATTCTTAAGGACACGTGCTGGATGCATCTTGGCAGGAGATTCACAAAGCCTCTCTGTTCGCTGTTAACTCCTTGCAGAACACAAAGCATCCAGCTTGAGTCTGCACCGACACGAAGGAAGCCCTCCTGTACGTGCGAGGGGTTGTCTTTCACAGAGAAGTGGCGAAACTCTGGAGGGGTGTCATCTCCAATCCAAGCAAGAACTGAATTTGCAAGTTTCACCCATGATTAGAGTTAAAGGGGTTGTCTCACTACAGGGATTGCTGCTTATGTTAAAGATCTTGCAAAAATAAGTCACACTGCAATATGTGTCCATTAACAGTGTCCAACCTATTCCTAGATATCCCCTCTTGTATGGGCTGCATCAGCTCCTCAGGTCGATATAGCTACAGACCTGTTCAATCTCTCCTGATAGGCTGCCAGCGCTGGTTGCTATAGCTGCAGACCTGTTCTCTCTCTCCTGATAGGCTGCCAGCACTGGTTGCTATAGCTACAGACCAGGCTTCTACTGCAGCCTAGTAGAAGCCAGTAAACACGCCCCTGAATTCAAAGTGAAACCAAAAAAACAGGACTGAGGAGATGAATCGATGTAGTGAGACAACCCCTTTAAGGGTCTGCCTTTCACCTCTAGAAACCACACCACCCTCGTCCACTGGCCATGTCAGTTAATGCAACTCTTTTGAAAGGTGCAGTACCACACAGCCCATAAATAAAAGGTGGAGCTGTTCCTGGACTAAAAAGCACATTTAAAAGGGGCACTCACCTCTTTCATACGCTTTAAAAATGTAGCTAAAAATGGTAAAGACTTATCAGATACATTGCTGTTCTGATTTTGTTTCGTTTAAGAGTTTGTGGTGATCTAATCCTTTGCTTCTGTACACAAGCTTCCCTAGGTCACCCCCACCCTCCCTGTGTCATGGTCGGACACAGCAGCTGGAGCAATGAGGCGCGACTCCCTGCTGTGTCTTGGAAGCACAGGAGCTTGTTTATCTAGGTTTCTGACAAACTACCTTTTTAGCGCTCTGTAGCCTTTACCACACTTTTCCATTACCAAAACCCCTCCAACGGCCTCAACTAGGAACAGTAGACCCGAAATGTCAATTCAAACCTGTTGAAGCCTAACGCTGCCTTCGCGCCGGCAGCCTGAACCGGAAGTGGCAGCCAAAAGCTGCAGCCACAACTAAAAAAAAAAAAAAAAAAAAAAGTGATTCCAGCAATAACTCTATATCTCAAACATCTTAATAAAGTAAAATCTATTCAAATCTAACAGTGATGAGACCCAATAGGTGCCAGATTACCCCCCCCCCCCGCGCGTACAATACGATCTTATTGTACACGCGGGGAGATAAGTGACGTGTCAATTATTTGCGGCGATTACGCACCGCGAGTAATCAATGTCAATGGACAAGCCCTTAGACATGAATAGAGAATAGAACAGTATCGATATGGATAAGAGTAGTAATAACAAACATGACCAAAAGGAAATATATAGTCCAGCACAAATGAAGTACAAGTCTCCAAAAAAAGGTTTATAAAGAAAGAGGCCGGTGATGAGATAATACATGGAAATCAATTATTCTTTTACAATTACACAAATAGTGATCTAAAACAGAAATGGAACCGGTTCATAGCGAGAAAGATATATGATAGAAAAGAGAGAAAGAATAATCGTAAGGTTGAAAGAGAATAGGGAAATGAGAGAAAAAAAGATATGGAGACAGGTAAAATAAGTGAGAAAGGTAAAATAGTGAGACAAGATTATGGAATATTAGGGAAAGGGAGAATATTAAAATAGAAAGAATAGACAGAGGACAGAATAGAACAGCGAGACAAAGATGGGTACATAGGGAGATACAATAGTGAGATATGTACATAAACCGATCGTGAGATGGATGCACTGATAGAATAGTGAGAGATGGGAACATAGACAAGTCAGATAAACAGATAGTAAGAGAACGATAGATGGATCCATAGATATAGGAGAACGATAGATGGAGCCATAGATCTAGGAGAACGATAGATGGATCCATAGATCTAGGAGAACGATAGATGGATCCATAGATCTAGGAGAACGATAGATGGATCCATAGATCTAGGAGAACGATAGATGGATCCATAGATCTAGGAGAACGATAGATGGATCCATAGATCTAGGAGAACGATAGATGGATCCATAGATATAGGAGAACGATAGATGGATCCATAGATATAGGAGAACGATAGATGGATCCATAGATATAAGAGAACGATAGATGGATCCATAGATGTAGGAGAACGATAGATGGATCCATAGATGTAGGAGAACGATAGATGGATCCATAGATGTAGGAGAACGATAGATGGATCCATAGATGTAGGAGAACGATAGATGGATCCATAGATGTAGGAGAACGATAGATGGATCCATAGATCTAGGAGAACGATAGATGGATCCATAGATGTTAGGAGAACGATAGATGGATCCATAGTTTGTAGGAGAACGATAGATGGACCCTTAGATGTAGGAGAACGATAGATGGATCCTTTAGATGTAGGAGAACGATAAAATGGATCCATAGATGTAGGAGAACGATAGATGGATCCATAGATGTAGGAGAACGATAGATGGAGCCATAGATCTAGGAGAACGATAGATGGATCCATAGATGTAGGAGAATGATAGATGGATCCATAGATCTAGGAGAACGATAGATGGATCCATAGATCTAGGAGAACGATAGATGGATCCATAGATCTAGGAGAACGATAGATGGAGCCATAGATCTAGGAGAACGATAGATGGAGCCATAGATCTAGGAGAACGATAGATGGAGCCATAGATCTAGGAGAACGATAGATGGACACACAGATCTAGGAGAACTATAGATGGACACACAGATCTAGGAGAACTATAGATGGACACAGAGATCTAGGAGAACTATAGATGGACACATAGATCTAGGAGAACTATAGATGGACACACAGATCTAGGAGAACTATAGATGGACACACAGATCTAGGAGAACTATAGATGGACACACAGATCTAGGAGAACTATAGATGGACACACAGATCTAGGAGAACTATAGATGGACACACAGATCTAGGAGAACTATAGATGGACACACAGATCTAGGAGAAACTATAAGATGGGACACACAGATATAGGAGAACTATAGATGGACACACAGATATAGGAGAACTATAGTTGGACACACAGATCTAGGAGAACTATTGATGGACACACAGATATAGGAGAACTATAGATGGACACAGATCTAGGAGAACTATAGATGGACACAGATCTAGGAGAACTATAGATGGACACAGATCTAGGAGAACTATAGATGGACACAGATCTAGGAGAACTATAGATGGACACAGATCTAGGAGAACTATAGATGGACACAGATCTAGGAGAACTATAGATGGACACAGATCTAGGAGAACTATAAATGGACACATAGATCTAGGAGAACTATAGATGGACACACAGATCTAGGAGAACTATAGATTGACACATAGATCTAGGAGAACTATAGATGGACACAGATCTAGGAGAACTATAGATGGACACATAGATCTAGGAGAACTATAGATGGACACAGATATAGATGGATACAGAGATTGAACAATAGATGGATACATAGATATAGAATAGTGAGATAGATGGATACATAGATATAGGAGAACGATAGATGGATACATAGATATAGGAGAACGATAGATGGATACATAGATATAGGAGAACGATAGATGGATACATAGATATAGGAGAACTATAGATGGATCCATAGATATAAGAGAACGATAGATGGATCCATAGATATAAGAGAACGATAGATGGATACAGATATAGGAGAACTATAGATGGATACAGATATAGGAGAACTATAGATGGATACAGATATAGGAGAACTATAGATGGATACAGATATAGGAGAACTATAGATGGATACATAGATATAGGAGAACTATAGATGGATACATAGATATAGGAGAACTATAGATGGATACATAGATATAGGAGAACTATAGATGGATACATAGATATAGAATAGTGAGATAGATGGATACATAGATATAGAATAGTGAGATAGATGGATACATAGATATAGATGGATACAGAGATTGAACAATAGATGGATACATAGATAAAGAATAGTGAGATAGATGGATACATAGATATAGGAGATTAATAGTGAGCTATATAGCTAGAGATAGAATAGTGAGAGAATAATTGTAAGAGAATAAGCTTACGAATACATAGTTTGAATAGGAAGATGATAGAATAATCGTAAGAAAAAGACTGACCGGTAAAATAAGGGAGAAAAATAGATGGGTAGAATAAAAGTGATAATGGTGAGATGACAAAATAGTGAGATAAAGACAGACCTGGCAGAATAGTGAGACAAGTAATGATTGATAGTGAAATAGACAGAAAAGCAACATTGAAAGAACAGCGAGACAAGTGGAGAGAATAATAGTGAGATATATGGATAAACTGATAGGTACATAGAAAGTGATATAGTGAGATATAGAAACAGATGGTGAGATAGATGGATACACTGATAGGTATGTAGAGAATAGTGAGATGAGTGAGGTAAGTGGGTATATAGACAGACAATAGTACACACTAGATAATGGTAATTTCTATAGATGGCTTCCCTTTGCTCACATATCCTCCAAGTGACCTCTCTGATCCGGGCAATAATTGATACAAGCGTCAGTGACACGGCGCAGGGCATGAGCGCACAGCGATTGTACATGGGAATCACTTTTACTGCGGATTCTGTCTGCACAGATCCGGGGGTAAGGCCTGGATGATTCTCTACGACGACGCTCCGTGCCAGTTTGTGTACTTTTACACAGAAACATTTAGAATTTATAAGACAGCTGACACTGGCTGGCACAAAAGCCACTTCTCAATGTGTTAAAAGGAAAATTCAATTAAAGATATGTTCAACTGCTGCGTGTCCAATGTCGGCAGGGAGCTGCAGAAACACACGCTCTGTGCATTACCTCTTCCATATGCGGCCCAGTCTCTTGCGCTCACTTTTAACAACCGAATATTCTTTCTAACACAAAGCAGCAACTTGGTGTTAAAAAGGAACAGAATTATTTCTACACGACTTAAGGGAGTAAGGAAACCAAATGAAGAGTGATTAGAATAAAAGATTTACTCCTTTCACCCATCTTCCCCCATAAACAGCACAACCCTTGTCCATCTGGGACTGCAGACTAACTGCAGTCCATTCGAGTGGGGCTGAGTCGCAATACCAGACACAGCCCGTAAATGACACTGGCGCTGTTTCTGGGATTATTTTTATTTAAAAAAAAGTAAAAAATATTAAATTTTATATATATTATATAAAATTATATATTTTATTATTTAATATATATATAAAATTTAGGAAAAAAACCTCATTAACATGTACATGTATATATTTTGCACAAATTTTTTAAAAATTATTTATTTTGCCCAAACCCCCCCCCCAAAAAAAAAAAATATATTATATAATAAAATATTTTATAATTTTTAAAAATTATATATTAAATAATATTTTTTTTTTTTCCATATACCTCACCGGGCACTTTATTAGGTACACCATGTATAACGGTTGGCCCCCCTTTTGCTTCAGAACTCCCCTAATTCTTCGGGGCATAGATTCAAAAAGTGCGGAAAGCATTCCCATGTTCAAAAAACCCAGTCTGAGATGATTCCGTTTATGACATGGGCATTATCCGGGCTGAAAGTGCCATCAGTTTTGGGGTTTAATTGTGGTCAAAAAAGGGAAATGGACATGGTCAGCAACAATATCAGGTGGCCCCTTGTGTTTGGGTTGCAACGTGCTAAATTGGAAACCAAGAGGCCCAAAGAGTCCCAAAGAAAAATTTTCCCCCACCATAAACCCACCCCCACCACCCAAACCGTTGATCAAGGCAGGGATCCATGCTTTAGTTGTTGACCCCAAAATTTGCCCTCCTCCGAAGTCCAGCAGAAATCGGATCATCAGCCCAGGCAACTTTTTTTTCCAATTTCTCTGTCCAATTTCGTGAGCTTGGGAAAAATTGGGCCTGTTTCCTGTTTTAGCTAAAGGGTGGCACCCGGTGTGGTTTTGTGCTGTCCCCATTGCCTCAAGTTGGCCGTACTGGGGTTTCAGAGATGTCTTCTCCCTCCGGTTGTAACGGGTGGTTTTTGGGGTTCCTGTTGCTTTTATCGCTGAACGTCTGCCCCTTTCCTTTGACCTCTGGCATAAAAAGGGCTTTTCCGCCCAAGGATTTGCCGTACTGGTGTTTTTTCTTTTTTCGGACCATTCTCTGAAACCTGAGATGGTTGGGTGAAAATCCCAGGAAAAGGGCAGTTTCTGAAATATCAGCCAGCCCTTCTGGGCCCCAACAACCCATGCCCCGTTCAAAAGGCACTCAAATCACCTTTCTTCCCCATACTGATGTCGGTTTGAATGCAGGAGTTTGTCTTGACCATGTTCATGCAAAAAGCCTGAGTTGCCCCCATGTGATTGGTGATTAGAAATTAAGTGTTAAAAAGGTTGGACGGTGTTTTCCCAATAAATGGCCCGGTGGTGAAAAGGATCATTCAGGTAAAAAAAAAAAATGTCTTTCACAGATATTAAAAATTTTGGAATTTTTTTTTTACCTTTTTTGCTCTAATTTTTTTTTTTACCTAATAATTTTTACATTTTTTTTTTTTCCATATTTGGTAAATATATAAAAAATTTTGGAAAAAAAATTGTTTAATTAAAATTACTATTTTCACAAATTTTTGAATTTTATATTTTGTTCCCCCCCCCCCCTCCCCATCCCAAAAAAAAAAAATATATATATACATCCACAAATTTTTTTTTAATATATATATATATTTTGGATATATTTTTTACCTAAATTTTAGCTTTATATATTTTTTTTTTACCTAATACATAAACATTTTTTTTTACTTTAAATTAGGGAAAATTATATAAAATTTAGGAAAAAAAAAATATCAATTGTTGGTTTTGCATTTGGGAGAGTGAGATATGGCCCCAGCATATAGGAATAAACCGCATGGTCTGACTGGGAGGCAGCTTGCTGCTGCAGAAATCTCTGCTGTCTGCAGTACAGACCAAGCAAGTTTGACAAGTGAACTCAGGCCAAACATGAGGGCTAGGAAAGGGCGACTGCTATTGCCACAGTCCTAAGAATAAGACTTCATAAGTGACCACGAGACAGAGCAGTGACCCCTTCGAGAGTCAATATGGCCAACAGTGATCCTTCTGCTTTGTGTTTCTGGGAGAGAAAATAGCTGGAGAAACCTGCAGAACAGATGAACTTAGAAGAAGCAAAATTCATGTTTCCTATTAGGGAATGAAGGGGACTCAATGCTTGGGTCATGACCTGCAGGTTAAAACCTTCTGCTCCACGTGAGCACCAAGCCATATTTCTAGGTGCCATGAGAGTGATGGATGGTGATGTCCTAATACCAGATTTTCTCGGGACGTCACGTCTCGGCTAAGTGATGTGTCCACTAGGATATTTTACAAGTGTAAACCAGCTCAGCTCAAGGGCGCCTCAGATGGAGCCGGAGATACTAGTGCATTTCCAAAAAATTGGATCACTACTAAAAAGATAATTTACGTTAATTTATGTCAAATAGAGAAACTCATATTGTATAGACTCATTACAGTATGAATGACAAGATTTAATATAATACATTTGTGATCCCTATGACAAATAAACAGTCCCTTTAATTTTCAATGATATTCTAATTTTTTGCCCACTAGTATATTCATTTAACAGCGTAACGTATTATCAGTCCTTGGTATCTTGATAAAATACAGCGCCCTACACTAATTTTTTTGGGCTTTGAGAGAGATTTTATCTACTCTGAGTGCACACAGGTCTCTTTAGGTGACGGACCTGCTCTGTCTGATCCGACAGCAGGGATAACGTCACCACAGGATGGACTGCCGCCAGCTGGAAAACAGTGTAAGGGCATGTCCCCACAGCACGGGTTTTCGGCCGGTTTGTGGTTTTTCAGACCGCCTGAAAAACCGGCCGAAAATGAGCACAATTGTGCTCTATGGAAAACCCGTGCAGCAGTCCCCACTGCACGGGTTTTCCGCCCGGCAATTTTGCCGCCAGCGGTAAAACATTGAGCAAGCACCATCTTCCGTCCGAAAACCGGACGGAATCTGTGCTTCTCAATGGGAGGGCTCTTCTCCGCTCATCGCGGAGAAAAGCCGTCCCCCACCACCGCGGCCGTGGGGACAGGCGCAAAACAGGACCGGTTCTGCGGTTCATTTTCATTAATTTGGTTTTGAAAACAGTCTGCAAACCGGCTGACAAACTTTAAAATGGACCTCTACGGGAAAACCCGCGCAGCGGTCCCCACTGCACGTGTTTACCGCCCGGCGTTTTTTCAGACCACGGGCGGTACAAAAAACATAGAACCTGTTCATTCTTGCGACAGATTTTCGGACGGAATACGAACATGTCTATGGGAAGGGCTTTTCTCTGCTAACCGGGGATAAAAGCCGTCCTCCTGCGGCCGTGTACATGGCCCGAAAATAGTACAAAGATCGGTCAGATAAATCGACCGGTATTTGTCCTGTGCCGTGGGGACGCGGCCTAAAAGTATAAGAAAAAAAAACAAATAAAACTTGTTTTCTTTGCGTCTTTAGGGGTTGTGCACATGGAGATTTGGCTCTGTATTACAAGCGCTTTGTAGATGCGTCTTGGGGACCGACAGAGTGGACCCCAAGACGGCTAACAATTGGCAGTGACTATCACTGCTCGCTATTAGGAAGACACAGTGGTGTTCACATGAGAGATCGCCGCTACGTGTTTCAAAAGCGCCGCTCGGGTCTGTCTTGCAAAGAATTGCATGTCATTTCTTTGCAAGACGGACCCGAGCGGCGCTTTTGAAACACGCAGCGGCGATCTCTCATGTGAACGCCACTGTGTCTTCCTAATAGCGAGCAGTGATAGTCACTGTTGGTCACCAAGACGGATCTACAAAGAGCTTGTAATACGGAGTCAAAACTCCGTGTGAAGAAGCCCTTAAACTTTAAAGGGGTTTTGCCACAATGTAATGTTGACGTGGGATCCTCCAAAATAGGTATTTAATCACTTTTCTAAATATATGTGATCACAAAAAGTGAAGCCTGTGAGAGCTACAGGCTGCCTTACCTGCCCTTAGTTACTTAAAAGCTTGCATTAGATACGACCAGGCAGAGTGACAGGAGCTACTGGCTGGGCTTGCGCACATCACACTCATCTGATGAGAGGGAGCATTAATAAGCTTTTAAGGGACTGGGGAAAGATATGTTGTCTTTTGTATACAGAATCCACTAGTTGTAGTGTGATTATCTGAGTAGATCCCTGCTTTATCTGATGACAGAGAACATGAAGGAGCTTTCAAGAGGCTGTGGAGAAAGGTGTGTTTTGTATACAGAATCCACTAGTTGCCGTTTGATTATTTGAGTGAACATTGCACATGATCCCTTATGCGTGGCTCTGTGCTCTGACCAGCTATCTCTCAGCTCAGCATTGGCTTGTTTATGTTTGCTTCTTAGCAGATAAAGGCACATCCTGGCAAAACCCCTTTAATATTCTGAAAGATACAGAAAGAAAAGAGAAAACATTCCCTTTAAAAATCACAAGCGTCTCGGCACAGGCTTCCTTCTTTCTTTTTTTTTCTTTTTAACTGTGCTAATACTAACTTCGTTAATGGAGTGAAGGCAAATTAGAGATAGGACTTGGCTAAAATGTTGCCTCAATTGGCTATTAAAATTTAAGAGCCAAGTTAGCTAGCTAACTACAAAACCTCTCCAATAGCGACGGAGCTAGGCAGAATGAACGGTAGCAAATGGCAGCCTGTCTGGTCCTACTCCCCGGGGAACCCAAGTGAAGTGATCCAGACAGTATGGAGAAAACCCCATCGGTATTTACGGCCTCCCAAATCTGGAGGATCAGATGGACGACTCACAATTGACAGTTAATGGCCGAGGCACCAGCAGGACTATTTCTCTCTGTGATCAACACAGGACATGTTAAAGATTTCCAATTAGTGCAAGGAAGTCTATCCACAGACGGCGAAGTCGTCGCTCTACGGATACGGGGGTTGTGTGGGAGTGCGCGAGGCTCTGCTTCATTATCGATATCCTCATTAAGCCATCAGATGGAGAGAGTTCCCTTGTGAAGATTTATCATATACAGTGGCCACTTTGAGACACAGGTAGCGGGATCTTTAACATTCAGTCGTCAAGTATCTCCCTGCTGCGCCTGTAAATGTCAGTCCGGTTTTTTCACGGCTGTGCGCACTGATTAGAAACAGCGGGGGATCTCGGGAGTATGACTACAATACCAGTAAGGACACTCGTCTTTGCGGCACTACTCGAGTGATTCTTGGAATGTATTACCCTGCTGTTTTCTAATATTTACACACAACTGGAGTCATCAAGAGCCGTAAATGCGGCCTAAAAGGTAGTTCTCCGTTGTAGTAAGACGCTGCACACACATGCAGGAACACACTGGGGGGGGAACAAAACTTTCACATAATCTATTTTAATCAGAGTATTCTACATAGAGCTAATAACACGCAGAAGCAGCTATGGAAAATCCCACCTGCGACAACCTCCAATAGGAGGAGACTGGTTGCTCAATGAGAATACACAGCAAGTAACATCAGGAGGAAGAGGAAAATCTGTCCCCTTCATAAAAAGTGTTCAAGGGGTTTTCTCAGACTTAACACCCCCCCAATGTGCTGAAACAGAAAATGACCCCATACATATCTCTCCCATCACCACTGGTCCAGCAAGGCCAGAGCTCCAATGTCTCTCGCCCCCGGTCCCCCACGTTCACAGATCAGATGATACTGCAGCCAATCACTGACCTCCGTGGTCACATGCTGTACATGCCGATTGGTTCATGGATCACATGATGCTGCAGCCAATCACTGACCTCCATGGTCACATGCAGCGTCATGTGATCCAGGAACCAATTACTGACCTCCGTGGTCACATGATGTACATGCAGATTGGTTCCTGGATCACACGACGCTGCAGCCAATCTGCATGTACAGCATGAGACCACGGAGGTCAGTGATTGGATTCTGGATCACATGATGCAACCAATCACTGACCTCTGTGGTCACATGCTGTACATGCAGATTGGTTGCAGAGTCATGTGATCCAGGAAGCAATCACTGACCTCTGTGGTCACATGCTGTACATGCAGATTGGTTGCAGAGTCATGTGATCCAGGAACCAATCACTGACCTCTGTGGTCACATGCTGTACATGCAGATTGGTTGCAGCATCATGTGAGATCATCACTGAAGGATGGGGAGGGGGAGAGGGGGTTGTGTTCTGGAACTATGGTGCTCTGGAACGTGGTGATGGGATAGGCAAGTACGGGGTAATTTTCTCTTTTAGCACAATGGGTGGTGTTAGGAAGTCTTAAAAAAACACTTAATGTGGGATGCCAAACTCCCCCCCCCCCCCTTTTTTTTCTAAGCTGCTTTTGGGGCAAAGGAATTGAGATATTGTGTATGTAAGTGTATATTTTATATATATATATATATATATATATATATATATATATATATATATATACATACAATATATACACACACACACACACAGTACTCAATGCCATTGCCCTAAAAGTGATCTTGACAGTAAGAAAAAAAAAAAAAAAAATCTAAAAACACACAACTCTTGATTCACCTTCATTGCAGCAAAACATCTCCTGGACTCTTGGCCGTCATCCGTTTCCTGTTGACTTCCAGTTTGGGCCAAACTGGACGACACCACTGCAGCCTCCGATTGGTTGGCCATGTTACACTGCCATACATCACAGTTTGGAGACATCACTTCCAAACGGTTGTGTTAGACACTGTAGCATGTCGGCTCAGACATAAGACAACGGAAGACTGGCAAAGAGGATGAGGAGGGTCATCGCTGGATCGCATGCAAGTCAGGGTATGTTCACACAGCGTGTTGACTCCGTGTTGGGATAAGTTTTTCGATGCGTTTGGATCGGTGTTTCGGACCCTTAACGGACACAAACCCTCATCTAACAATGTGCAGTGTGATTTACATTGCTTCCAATGTAAAACACGCATAGATGTTCACAAAAGTGAGCGCCGATGTGTGTCTCCCTGCGCCTTTTGGATCCGTTCAAAGAGTTGACATGTCAACTCTTGATGCGAAAGACGCAGCAGACGCCCTATTTAAACTATAGGGTGCGATCCTGCTGCAGCCAAAACGCATCATTACTCATTTATCAAAAAAAGCGTGGGGAATTTTTTTTCATGGAGTGTGTGCGCGTGCACAAGCAGAAAAAACCTCTGAGCCAACACGTGGCACATGGAAGTGCCACTCCGCTAATAAATGGGCCTTATATTAGGAAGGGAGTGGTGTTAGAACAACAAGGGATTCCATACAATCTCTTAAAAATTAAAATTTTCGCCAGACAAACCCATTAAAGGGAAAATGCGATCAGAAAAGCGTATGTGTTAAAGGGGTTGTCTCACTACAAGGATTGCTGCTTTTTATGTTAAAGATCTCTCAAAAACAAGTCACTTTGCAATGTGTGTCCATTAACAGAGTCCTACCTATTCCTAGATATCCCCTCTTGTATGGGCTGCATCAGCTCCTCAGGTCACTATAGCTACAGATCTGTCCCATCTCTCATGGTAGGCTGCCAGCACTGGTCGCTATAGCTACAGACCTGTTTGATCTCTCCGATAGGTGCAGCACGTCGCTATAGTTACAGACCTGTTTGATCCCTCCTGATAGGCTGCCAGAATTGGTTGCTATAGCTACAGACCTGGCTTCTACTGCAGCCTAGTAGAAGCCAGTAAACACACCCCTGAATTCAAAGTGATATCAAGAAAACAGGACTTCGGTAAGCGGAAACCATGTAGTGAGACAACCCCTTTAAAACCAATGTTTCTAGAAAAAATTTTTTTTATAGAATTGACAGTCCCAAGCAATCACAAAATATTGTCCTTCTCTAGCCGTGTCAAAGAACTTTTGCTTGGCAGGGCAGATTAATCTCGCTTTACTGCAACTTCTCATTACAACCATAGTCTCATTACAAATAGTAGATAATGACAAGGATTGCACAATTCCACACAAAAGATATACTAGACCATAGCAATACAATACATAAATGAAAGGAAGAGAGGGTAATCCTTTTCTGCGCTAAGGAAGAAGGGGTTTTCCGCAAACTTACCAGGTCATTGCTGATAATACTTACACTTCTCAGACCGGAGCCGAAGGACAGTCATGAGATCCTCTCACTGCTGTGCTATCAGAGCTCACAGAAAGGAAGTCAGAAAATTGTGCATAAAGGAAGCTTACAAAATATTAAAAGTGTGCATCAGTCACATATATAAAAAAAAATGATGGTAGGGTCACTTAGATATTTCATGCTATATGCAGGGGGGAGAGTGGGGGGGGGCACGCCCCGACTACAGGGACCTCACTGAGCTCATATAGTTTTAAAGAATGACGGCATGAAAGCATTGCCAGCGATCCAACCTTCACCTACTCACCATGGTGGTTCTGTAAGCGATCAGTGAGCATAACTAGAGGGGGTACAGAAGTAGCAGTCACATCTGTGCCTGTGGGGGCCCAAATTAAAAGGTCCGGGTGATTGCTATTGAAAAATAGTCGCTAAGAAAATTTATATCTAGGTAGTGTTATCAGGCCATTCAGGAGACCGATTCAAAGGGGCAACTCTACCACACTTCTCGCAGCAACTGCAGGAAGGTGCAAGCAGCAAAATCCCACAATTGTGGAGAAACCAGACACCTAGGAAGAGCCTGTCGGGAGTGTACCAGAATTTCTTTTAAAAAAAAAGTTTTGCTAAATTATGCTTTATGTTAAAATTAAGGCAGGGGTCTGCAACGTTGGCTCTGCGGCTGTTGGGAAACTACAGCTCTCATCATGCCCATTGATATAGATTATATAAATGCATGATGGTAGTTGTAGTTTCCCCGACAGCTGACGTTGCAGGCCCCGGATTAAATGGGTTGGTCACTTTCTACCACAATTGCCAATACTTCATTCTCATGGTTCTGTGACAAAACCCTAAATCCCCTTATTCTTTACCCCAGCTGTTCAGCTTAAAGGGGTTTTCTACCTTGATCAAGGGCGATATGTAGCGCCCGAAACGCATTTGTTTTATCCTCTTTGTTGTACCCTCCGCACTTATGGATTACAATATCTCTAATGAAACAATGTGTAGGGCAATAAAAAAAAAAACTTTTATAACACGTTAAAAAATGTTTTTTCCAAAGTGCATCAAAAAAGGCGATTTCATAATTAGTAGCTAAAATAGATTAAGCCATTTCTCCTATATCACTTCATCGTCCAGACCCAGAGGAGCCACCTGCTCCTCGTGTACATGGAATACTTAGACCGCAATCTTATATAGCCCACCAACTCTTGTCCCAGAGGAGGTTCGTGTGGCGCCGAAACATGATGGGACCAAATAAAAAGGTCTATTTTTTCTGTCACCCTATGCTTTATCTATGAATAAAAATAATTAAGGTCCAATTTAGGGTGAGGTATACCAGGGCTAGGTTCCGGACAGGGGCCGTCCTTATCGAGACTTATTCTTCCGTTAATTATGCTAGGGAATAAATCAGGACACCACAGGCGGTACTGAGCACCCCCATGTTACATCTAAATAGATCTCGGTTCCCCTACTCTTTCCTGGATCCCCTGGAATGTTGTTGTTTTGTTTGCGACTTATCGATTTTAGCACCACTAATTATGAAGCCTTTTATGATGCACTTGGAAAAACCTTTTTTAACTTATTCAATAAAAGTTATATTTTAATTGCCCTTCCACATTGATTTCATTAGAGATATATATATACTTTTGGGCGTGTGTGGTGACCTGTCTCTGGTCTAAAACAATATAGAGACCTTTATATATATATGCACTTATGGATTACAATAAATAACACTATTTCACTGAAAAATCGCTGGTTCCAAGATGTCTGCTTTTGATCTTTTCTACAATGACTGGCTTTTAATATGTAGGGCAAGTTAAATGAAGACTAACCAAATACATTACGGTTTTGATTTTGCTTGGTTTAGGAGATAAAGGAGGTTTTATCTACTGCAAGTGTACATACCTTTCTCCAGATGACAACCACCTCTCGGCTCCGATTGCGCTAAGCTGCTGATCAGCCATGGTCACTCCTCGTCTCCTCTCCTCTCCAGCACAGGAGCTTGTTGATCTAAGTTGACGGCAAGTTTTAACACTTACAGCTCTGTAGTCTTGTGCACTCAAGTCTCCAAATATCCAGCAGTCATCCCTCAGTATCAAGCTCAGATAGGATTAGATTTCACATGCCAATCACTACTATAGAACCACCCACAGTCTGTACAGGAAGTCCGTCTGAAATTGCATGATGAGACAACCCCTTTAAGGCCCTGTATTTTTCAAGGATTAAATAGGTAAAAAAAAAAAACAGACGGGAGGTCCCTACATCAATAGGACTCAATATGGCGGTGAACACATTTACCCCGGCTTTATCCACCTCTGTACAGACACTGAACAAATAGAGGAGAACCTACTTTGATGGATGAATCAGCTACTGTTCACTGCCTGCACAAAGATAGATGCAGCCAGAGACAGCTGTGAAAGGGTTCATGTGGTTGAAGGATGTGATGCCCACCTTGAATCCTATGGACACCGACAGTGATGGGCAGCAGAGGGCCTTGGACTGGGGAAGTGGAGTAAGGACTATGCGACAGAACAGTGGATTGCATGATCGAAATGTTACTAGAAAGTTCTTAAAGAGGTTGTCTCACAAGGATTTCTGCTTTTTATGTTAAAAATCTTGAAAAAAACAAGTCACTTTGCGAATATGGTCCATGTAACATGTCCTAACCTATTCCTAGATATCTCCTCTTGTACGGCTGCATCGCTCCTAGGTCCTAATAGCACAGACCTGTTCAATCTCTCCTGATAGGCTGCCAGCACTGGTTGCTATAGCTACGGACCCGTTTGATCTCTCCTGAGGCTGCCAGCACTGGTTGCTATAGCTAACGACTCTGGCTTCAACAGGCAGCCTAGTAGAACAGTAAACACGTCCCTGAATTAAAAATTGAAACCTAAAAAACGGACTGAGTAAGGTGATCCGATGTAGTGAACAACCCTTTAATTTAGACGCAGCACGATAAGTCCCATGTAATAACCTGATTTCTATCGTGTACTGCTTTACAGCTGTGAATACAGCCAGTAGCATGATACCCGTGGGTTTTGGGGAGGTTGCCATGGCTATGTCCAAATATTAGGACACTGTCTCCTCCAGTCTAATGCAATATACAATGTCATGTGATTGCACCTACCTGTGAAGTGTTTTTCTGCGGCCCAGACTTCAGAGCAGCGCAACGTGGTCATGAAGGGTAAATGCACAATGGATCGAGGGAAATGCTCAAGAACGTCTGTGCTGGATTTGCATGCGGAAAATTGATAATGTATTATAGTAGGACATCACTATAGAGGGTGGAGAAGTACCAACCACATCTGTGCATGAGGGGGGCCAAAACACTATCACTTTTAGGGTATGTTCACACAGTGGGTTCACTCCGTGTTTGCATACATTTTTAGATGAGTATTTGGATCCGTGTTTCGGACCCAAACCCGCATCTAACAATGTGCAGTGTGATTTACATTGCTTTCAATGTAGAAAACGCATCGGAGTTCAGACGAGTGATCACCGATGCGTGTTTACATGCGTCTTTTGGATCCGTTCAAAGAATTATCACGTCAATTCTTGATCCGAAAGACGCCCTACTTAAAACTATAGGGCGCGTGCCTGCTGCAGCCAAAAAAAGCATCTGCGTGTTGGATGCCATTTATGGTGTGTTATTTGGATGTTCCGTGTGAACATGCCCTTAAATAAGACCGCATTAGTCTATTGAGGAGATGGATTCAAGAGAGCAAACTACCAAACCCTTCTTACAGCAACTGCAGGAAGGTGCGAGCAGCACAATCCTATAAATCAACAAAATCACTAATAAACCAGATTTGAATAATTCATCCAAACACTGCAGGAAAAAAGAAAAAAAAAAAATACACCTCTAGCACGGATTTTACATTTCCACAGCTTGAACACTCCTGCTGTACATCCACTGTGGATTTTTACCCCCACTGGTGAACCGGAGAGTCAAAAAGCAACAATGAGGAGAATTTGCCATGGATTCTGCTGCATAAACTCTGCAAATCAGCAGCAAACTGAGGATTGTCAACAACGATTTAAATTTTACCTTATTGCCATAACTGAGGAGATAAAGAGTAATAAACTCATACGTATATATTATTTCCCCACACGTTCTCTCTAAACACTGCATGTAAAAGTACCCACAAAAAGAACAGCTGTGTGTATATCCCTCGATAGGTGTATAAAGATGAATGTGTATATACACACACACATACACCTCTATAAATGTATACCTATATACCAGGCATCCTCAAACGTCGCCTCACCAGCTGTTGGGAAACTACAACTCCCATAAATTCCCCACTGTTATAGATTATATAATCATGAAGGATTTAGTTCCCCCAACAGTTTGGGGGCTGCATTTTGAGGATCCTGCTATGTACATAAAAACTGTAGCAAATACACAACATACTTATATACTGTGTAATAAATATAATAATATATATATAACCCACACAACTGGTATATATATATACATATATAGATAGATTACATACACACACGTTATATACAACACTGTCTAAATACAATTAGTATAGTATAAATAATATTTATAGTTTACTAGTGTAAATTTTGCCTAACCCGCCAAAATTGCGCTAGGGCCCTGCACAATTAATAAACTTTCATAATGTTTTGTACAGATTGAGATGAAGCAGGGTGATTGATAAAATGTTTATTCTCAAAAGAGATTATGGACATCCAGACATTTTCTCCATACAAAAACATAAAAACCACATGTAAAAGACGAACAAAATATTATCGTTTTTTCCCTCGTCCACGTCCTCTGCCTTTGGGTGGCGGTTTTGGAGACGTGGCAGCAGCTTTTGGAGGGCGCCCTGTGCAGAAACACATTTAATGTATAAGACTAGCAGTACTCCAGCAGATTGTGCTGCAAGCGCGCCATTTGCTAGCACTAGAGATGTCCTTTTCTGCCACAGTTACGGGGATTGTATATGGTGCTTTTCAAAAGTTGATTTAATTTAACAACGGCCTATAAACACAATCCCGGTGTGATGATATGTATCTGTAAATGGCTGCAATGGGAGGTGGCACATGCACCGTAGCTATAGGAGGTAGAAGGGTGCTACTGCTGTCCGACTTCACTACATAACATGTGTGTGTGGGTGTAGAGTGGGTTGCTGGTGGTGGTGTTTGAAACTCCTCTTCCTCAAATTCTGCAAGGGGTTCCCTGAAACATCACACTTACTACATATTCTATGGAAATCTCATCAGATTTGAGAGAAAACCTCTTTAAAATATTGTATAAAAAATTCCTTTAATTTTTGAACTACGGCTCTACATGATGCAGCGAGACTTGATATTACCAGTCTATGATGAGTCTCACCTCTGGGAGCTTTCCTCTTCACTACAGGTCCGTCGTCCTCCGCTTCGTCACTGGAAGCTTTAGGCAACTTTCTCTGGAAAAAAATAACAAAGTAGCCCCATAAACACTTTTATATTACCCAACGCAATAAGCACAAACGTACTGTGTTTGACACCCATGACGACACCACAGATAGAAGAAAAACCCACTGATAAGTAGCAGCCAAGTCTCTGGCATAAGAAAGATTTTCTATAAGGCTATGTTCACACGGCTTAATTGCGGAACGTATTGTGCCCCGCAATTACGCCGTGTGTACGGGGGCTGGGCGGTGGAGTGGCAGCCCGCTGGCCCCATAGACATTCATTATTCTCGGCGCGTATACGCCGTGAATAATTGACATGTCACTTCTCTCCCCGCATTGTGCGAGCGGGGAGAGGAGACGTAATCCATAGTTCTCTATGAGAACTGTGGATTATCGTAATGACTGGGAAGTATTTCAGCCCGTAATTCGCGCAGTACGGCGCGAATTAAGGGCTGAACCACGTCCCAAAATAAGCTGTGTGAACATAGCCTAACTAGACGCACTCCTTAAAGGGAACCTGTCAGGTGGTTTATACTACCCTGAAAGCAGGAGGTGAAAGAAGCTGAGCTCTGTGATATATAGTGTTATATAATAGAGGAGCTGAGCTCTGTGATATATAGGATTATATATGAGGGAAGCGACCTGTGTATTTTGGGTTTTTTTGATAAAGGTAAGCGAGCCTGGGGATTTGGGATAGGGGAAATGAAACGAATAAGCTTATGTAAAGAGGATTCCCGTTCAGGGGTTAAGTAAGGGCTCCTGTGAAAAGGGGTTTTTGGGTAAAAAACTGGGCTCTGGGGTTTAATTGTGGGGGAGGGGTGGGGCCGGGAAAATTTTTGTAGGTTCATCTGGAAAAAGGTTTTTTATAGAGGAGAGGGGTAGCTTTGATATATAGGGTTAATGTAGAGGAGAGGAGCTGAGCTCTGTGATATATAGGGTTATATGATAGAGGAGAGGAGCTGAGCTCTGTGATATATAGGGTTATATGATGGAGGGAGAGAAGCTGAGCTCTGGGATATATAGGTTAAGAGGACTGAAGAGAATTTCTAAATAAAAAGCAGAGTAAGTTCTGAGAGGACTCTTAAAGACACATGTAACTCCCGATTACACCAACCACATACACTGACAGCTTTGTGCACATGTTGGTACAGGGAAAGCTGTCAATCACTATTTGGTTGCGGTCAGCACTACCACAGATTTTCTCTGCTTTTGACTCCTATTGGTTTACAACATTTGATACTGAATTTCTATTATATAGATTAGCTTCTTACCCTCTAACATGTCCTCCTGTCCTGGCAGCATAAACCACCTGACAGGCTCACCTTAAAGGTCTCCAGGATTACAACACCCCCCCCCCCCGCCCCAAAAAAAAAAAAAAAAAAAAAACAAAAAAAAAACACTTTCTTCTTGAGTACCAGTTGATAATTTAAGGGAGTCATGCAGGCATACTTCATGGGGAAAGTTACCAATTTAACTTTTGTCCATCAGAAAGAAAAGTATCTAAAGCCACCTATAGGAAGCTACCAGGTAAGTTAAAGGGGTTGTCTCACTACAAGGATTGCTGCTTTTTATGTTAAAGATGTTGCAAAAACAAGTCACTGTGCAATATATGTCCATTAACAGTGTCCTACCTATTCCTAGATATCCCCTCTTGTATGGGCGGCATCAGCTCCTCAGGTCACTGTAGCTACAGACCTGTTTGATCTCTCCCGATAGGCTGCCAGCACTGGTTGCTATAGCTACAGACCTGTTTGATCTCTCCTGATAGGCTGCCAGCACTGGTTGCTATAGCCTGCAGCCTAGTAGAAGCCACTAAAGAAGTCCCTGAATTCAAAATGAAACCAAGAAAACATAACTGAAGTAAGATGAATCAATGTAGTGAGACAACCCCTTTAAAGGTTGACCACCTCATAAGAGAACTGGGGTAGCAGCAGATTAGACAAAAGGTTACACTCCTCTTCCTCCATATCCCAGGTTCCCCGGTCTTCTATTTTCATCCTGTAACTTCCGGTCAGGGGACATCACCTCTACACGAGTCTCCGCTCACATCACTATTTTGCCAAATTACCAGTTTGGAAGTTACAGAATCAAAACTGGGGAGATGCAGGGTCGAAACTGGGGAACCCAGGAGCTGCTTTGATTTTCTTAGGAGGTGGAAAAACTCTTAAGGCCGTGTTCACACTGCTTATTCCCGACGGATTTGTGAGCCGGATTGCGCTCACAAATCTGGCGTGAATAAGGGGCGGGGGCGGTGCCGCTCCCCGGTCCCATAGACAATGCATTGTTTACAGCGCGTACGCGCCGTAAATAATGTTCATGTCACTTTCTCCCCCCGCGGCGGATTCGCTGAGCGGGGAGGAGCGACGGAATCCACTGTTCTCTATGAGAGCAGTGGATTACCGTAATTACTCCAACGGATTGGCGCCGTACTGCAGCGCAAATCCGGCGTGGAGTACGGCGCCAATCCGCGGCGAAATAAGCCGTGTGAACGAGGCCTTAAGTGTCAGACTCCTTAGCCTAGAAACATCTGCCAAACTAAAAGCACCCATATGCGGACCCTGCACGCCGAATCTTTACTCATCAGTACAGAGGACGGATCGGGAAGACTGGGTTAGACCAAGGTTCTGGCACAGGAGGCAATGGCAGTAATATCACTCACACCCTTGTAGTGATCCAACTGAAGTTAGTAGCTTAGAGGAGCTTGAAGGTCATCCTGAAGAGGGACAAGAACTAAAATAGTGCTGTCTGTAGAGCAGGGTGTCTGATTTGGCTGATTTCATGGCTCTTTAAGGAGCAGGACATAGAGTTACAGGGTCGTTACCTATAGGTGGCACTAGAGGAACAGTTTTCTCTTAAAATTTGGACAACACTAAGAAACAGAGCACAATCGTATGTTCACATGGCGTGTTGGATCTGTCTTTGGATCCGCAAACTGCATTCAAAATCGCTGCGTAAATAGCATTCAATACGCAGGTGCATGTTTGGATGCAGCAGGATCGCACCCTATAGCTTTAAAGAGGGCGTCTGCTGCGCCTTTCGGACCAAGAATTGACAAATCTTTGAACGCATGCGAAAGACGCGATGAGATGCATTGGCGATAACTCGTCTGAACACCAACGGGTATTTTACATGGAAAGCAAGGTAAAGCACACTGCACATTGTTAAGTGTGTTTGGGTCCGAAACACATCTAAAAATGTATGCAAATACGGAGTCAACACGCCGTGTGAACATACCCTAAGAGGTATGTTCTCTACCAAATTTGTTGCTAACAGCTGACATCTACTTTCATATACTACAAACATTCTTGTAGTTTACTGCAGAGCAGACTGCTTACATCGCCACTGTATACAAAGTGTGGTGTGAACAGAAGCCAGCTACTTGTGGGTTTACGAGGGACGCTTCATTCAGAATGGCACAGTGTGTATGTATATATGTATGTGTATAATTTTTTTATATATAAAATATATATATATATATATATATTATATATATAAAATTTTTCTACCCCCCCCAAAACAAAATACATTTAAAATTACATACATACATACACCCACACTTTTATTATTAAAAACATTTTTTTTAAAAGCGCCATTGTTTCCCCATGGCGCTTACTTTTGGGGGGGGGGGGGGGGGGTTTAAACATACATGATATGTCAATAAAGTACAAAAAAGACAATGAATGACGTATAACTGGAAACAGAGGAAGAGGGACCCTGCCCCGAAGGCTTACAATTTTACAAGGAGGAGGGAAGAGACAGGGGGGAAGGGGAAACAGTTTGTGGGGCATACAGGGGGGGCCCAGGGGTTATTGTGGGTTATAGAAACCCTGAAAAAAAAGGGGGTTTTTCAGGTTTTTTTGAAAGTTTGGTGAGATTGGCAAGAGTTGAGGGTTTTGGGGCCCGTGCTTTCCCAAAGAGTGTGGGGAAGGGGGCGCGAGAGAAGTTTTTGGGAGACGGTTTTTGTGAGGAGCTGATAAGAGGAGAACAGGAGAAAAAGGCCCTTTGTGGGAGGGGAATTGCGTAAAGGGGAGTTTATAGGGAAATTTTTTGGGCAGATGTATGGAGGGGGGGGTTTTGGAGAGCCTTGTAGGTCAGGGGTTTGCAACTTTTAAATTTAATTTGCTGAGCTATTGGTAGCCAGTAAGGGAAATTTACAGAGGGGGGAGAGGCAGAGGAGTAGGGGGGAAGAGGTGGGGTAAGAAGGGGGGAAACGTTAAGGATGGTTTTTGGGGGGGAGCGAGAGGTAAAATGGGGGCCAAAGAGGGATGTTGCCCGTAGTCCCGGCGGGAAAATGACAAGGGCCCTGAAAAGACCAAATTTTTTGTGTTTGAAGTTTAGGAATGAACGGATTCGAGAGATATTTTTTAGGTGGAAGGGCAGGCAGAGGTGAGGGGTTTTAAGGATAGAGCGGGGTCGGGATTACCCCCCAAAGGGAGCCGGGACTTTTCGGAACAGGGGAGAGTGTGCAGCCCTTGGGCAGGGGATAGAAAGATCCCGGGGAGGGAAAGGGAGGGGGAAAGGCGGGGGAAAAAGGGTGAAATTCTGTTTTCTCCACATTTAGTTTTTGGAGACTGATGAGAAGAAGGAGGGAAAAGGGGGGGACAGACCCGTCAGGGATCCGGGGCAGTAGAGAAGTGAAAATTGGGCCAGAGAGTAGGTTGGGTATTCCCTCAGAAAAAGGAGGTAATTAAACCCTGTTTAAGCTATGGCTGACCGAAAGGGCCAAAAGGGTTTTAAAATAAAAAATGAGTTTTAAAAGGGCCCCGGGCTGACCCCTGGGGGGCACCATCAGAGAGTGGCCCGGGGGGAGGGAGGGGGAGGGGGAGAATGAGAGAAAACCCGAATGTCCTTTCAGGGAAAAGGTTAAAAGAGGAGTTTTGAAAAAGAGCCCCCAAATCCGTTTATGCCGAGGGAGGGGAGGATTTGTAAGGGGGGGGAATGGTCAAAAGTGTCCCAAAAGGGGGAGGACAGGGTTTGGAGGAGAAGCACAAAAGTAGTGGGTGGGGGGCTTTGGCAGTTGGGTGGTAAATTTTTTTACTTTGGTTAGGGGGGGTTTCGGGGAGAGTGGTTTGGGGGGAAGTTGGACAGAAAAGGGGGAATCAAGGGTGGTTTTTTTAAGGATGGGAGTGACAGTAGCATGTTTAAAAAAGGGGGAAGGGGAAATGCCCCGTTTTTGAGCGAAAGTTGAAAAGATGGGTGAGGGCTGGGATTGGGAAAATAGCACTAAAGTTGGGATAAGGTTTTGATGGGAGTGGGGGCAAGTTTCAGGTGGTGAGGTTGGATTTTTGGGCAGGTTTGAGAGGAAAGGGGTTTATCTTTTTGAAAAATTGGGGAAAAAAAGTTAAGGGGGAAAGCATTGTGGGAATATGAGGGAAAGGGGCTGGGGACGGGGGCTGAAAGGGTTTCCCCTTTATAAAAGGTTTTATCTTGTGTAGGAAGTGAAAAGGGAAGTGTTTTTGCTGAAAAGGGGGGGGGGGGGGGAGGGGGTGCGGGGGGGAGGGAAAAGGGGAGAGTTAAAGGTGTTGAAAAATTTTCCCCGGGGGGTTTTGAGACAGAGAGGGAAAGAGATTGGGGGGGAAAAATTTTCCGTTTGGCTTGGGTGGGGTGCAGAAATTTAAAAGTATTTTTAATAAACAATTAAATTATAAAAAATATAGGAAAAATTAAAAAAAAAACAAAAATATTTTCCAAAACATGCAATGTTAAAATATTGTATGTACCTCAAAATGGTACCAATAAACATCTTAAAAAAAGGATTTCCCCATTTTTTTTTTTTACTGTACTCTGGGAGGGCTGTATTTGGGATGGAAAACCCCAGATAAAGGGAGTTGGCGAAAAAAATAAAACCTGTTGGAAATATATATATAACCCGTAGGGGGGCACTGAGCTGCTTTTAACCCGCCCACGGGGGCACAGAGCTGCATATAACCCCTACGGGGGGCACGAGCTGGGCCCATAACCCGCCTTTGGGGGGGACAGAGTGCCTATTTAAACCCCCCACGGGGGGGACCCGAGCTGCCCATAACCCCCCTCGGGGGGGACAGAGCTGCCCCATAACCCGCCCACGGGGGGCCCGAGCTGCCCCATAACCCGCCTACGGGGGGCACAGAGCTGCCTATAACCCGCCTACGGGGGGGACAGAGCTGCCTAAAACCCGCCTACGGGGGGCACAGAGCTGCCATTAAAAAGCCTACGGGGGGGACAGAGCTGCCCATAACCCCCCCCTTTCGGGGGCACGAGCTGCCTATAACCCGCCTACGGGGGGCCCCAGAGCTGCCTTAACCCGCCACGGGGGCCCCAGTGCTGCCTATAACCCCCCTACGGGGGGCACAGAGCTGCCCCATAACCCGCCTCCGGGGGGGCAAAAGAGCTGCCTATAACCCCCCTAAGGGGGGCCCCAGAGCTCCTTTTTAACCCCCCTAGGGGGGCACAGAGTGCCTTTAACCCCCCCCTACGGGGGGGGCCGAATGCCTATAACCCGCCTACGGGGGGCACAGAGCTGCCTATAACCCGCCTACGGGGGGCACAGAGCTGCCTATAACCCGCCTACGGGGGGCACAGAGCTGCCTATAACCCGCCTACGGGGGGGGCAAAAGAGTGCCTAAAAACCCCGCCTACGGGGGGCCAGGGGTCCCTTTAAAAAACCCCCCCCCTAGGGGGGCACAGAGCTGCCTTAACCCCCTAGGGGGGGCACAGAGGCTGCCTTAACCCGCCTAGGGGGGGCACAGAGCTGCCTAAAACCCCCGGCCTAGGGGGGGGCCCCGAGCTCCCAATAACCCCCTACGGGGGGCCCCCAGAGCTGCCTAAACCCCCCTACGGGGGGCACAGAGCGGGCCATAACCCCCTACGGGGGGAAAGAGCTGCCAAAAACCCCCGCCTCCCGGGGGGAAACAGAGCCCTTTAAAAACCCGCCTAGGGGGGGCACAAGCTGTATAACCCGCCCCCGGGGGGCACAGAGCTGCCTAAAACCCCCCCTAGGGGGGGAAACAGACTCCCCTAAACCCCCCCTACGGGGGGCACAGAGTCCCTAAACCCCCCAAAAGGGGGGGGGCCGAGCTGCCTAAAAAACCCGCCTACGGGGGGCACAGAGCTGCCTATAACCCGCCTACGGGGGGCACAGAGCTGCCTATAACCCGCCTACGGGGGGCCCCAGAGCCCCTAAAACCCCCGCCTACGGGGGCCACAGAGTCCCCTATAACCCCCCTACGGGGGGCACAGAGCTGCCATAAACCCCCCCCTAGGGGGGGAAACAGAGCTGCCTATAACCCGCCAAACGGGGGGGGCACAGAGCTGCCTATAACCCCCCCTACGGGGGCACAAGGCTGAAAAAAACCCCGCCACGGGGGGCACGAGCTGCCTATAACCCGCCTACGGGGGGCCGGGAGGCTCCTAAAACCCCCCTAACCGGGGGCACAGAGCTGCCTTTAAACCCCGCCAAACGGGGGGCAAGACTGCCTATAACCCCCCAAACGGGGGCACAGACCCGGGCCTAAAACCCGGGCCTACGGGGGGCACAGAGCCCCCTATAACCCGCCAAAGGGGGGGCCCCAGAGCTGCCAATAACCCCCTAGGGGGGCACGGGAGCTGCCTATAACCCGCCAAAGGGGGGCACAGAGCTGCCTATAACCCCCTAGGGGGGGAACGGGAGCTGCCTAAAAACCCGCCTGGGGGGGGCCCCAGGGGCTGCCAAAACCCGCCTCCCGGGGGCAAGAGCTGCCTATAACCCGCCTACGGGGGGCACAGACTCCCTATAACCCCCCTTTAAACGGGGGGCACAGAGCTGCCTATAACCCCCCTAGGGGGGGCACAGGGGCGGGCTAAAACCCCCCTACGGGGGCAAAAGAGCTCCCCTTAAAAACCCCCCCCCGGGGGGCAAAAGAGGCCTATAACCCCCCTAGGGGGGCACAGGCTGCCTATAACCCCCTACGGGGGGCACAGAGCGGGCCTAAACCGGCCAGGGGGGGCCAGGGGCTGCCCTATAACCCGTTCCCGGGGGGGCCAGAGCTGCCTTTTAAACCCCCAACGGGGGGCACAGAGCTGCCTAAAACCCCCCTCGGGGGGCACAGACTGCCTAAAAACCCCGCCTAGGGGGGGCACGAGCGGGCCTTAACCCGCCTAGGGGGGGCCCCAGAGCTGCCTAAAACCCCGCCTACGGGGGGCACAGAGTGCCTATAACCCCCCTTTCGGGGGGGGCCCCAAACCCCCAAGGGGCCCTGCCTAAAACCCCCGCCTAGGGGGGGGACAGAGCTGCCTATAACCCCCTAGGGGGGGCACAGAGCTGCCTATAACCCCCCTGGGGGGGGCACAGAGCTGCCTAAAAACCCCCCAACGGGGGCCCAAAAGAGCTGCCTAAAAACCCGCCTACGGGGGGCAAAAAAGGCCCTCCCCTTATAACCCGCCTAGGGGGGGCACAGGGGCCCCTTTAAAACCCCCCTAGGGGGGGCACAGAGTTGCCTATAACCCGCCAAAGGGGGAACAGAGTCCCTTATAACCCCCCTTTCGGGGGGCACAGAGCTCCCCTAAAACCCCGCCTACGGGGGGCACAGAGTTTCCCAAAACCGCCTAGGGGGGGCCCCAGGGGCTGCCTAAAAAACCCGCCTACGGGGGCCCCAGACCCTTGCCTAAAAAACCCCCCTTTCCGGGGGGAAAACGAAGCTGCCTATAACCCCCCTAGGGGGGGCAAAAGAGCGGGCCCTAAAACCCCCCTACGGGGGGCAAAAGACCTGCCTTAACCCCCTAGGGGGGCACAGACCTGCCTAAAAACCCCGCCACGGGGGGCACAGACCTCCTAAAAAACCCGCCTTTTGGGGGACATAAACCTCCCTTTAACCCCTAGGGGGGAAAAAATTAACCCCCTTTTAAACCCGCCTATGGGGGACATAGAGCTGCCTATAACCCGCCTATGGGGGACATAGACCTGCCTATAACCCGCCTATGGGGGACATAAACCTGCCTTTAACCCGCCTATGGGGGACATAAACCTGCCTTTAACCCGCCTATGGGGGACATAAACCTGCCTTTAACCCGCCTACGGGGGACAGAGCTGCCTATAACCCGCCTATGGGGGACATAGAGCTGCCTATAACCCGCCTATGGGGGACATAGAGCTGCCTATAACCCGCCTATGGGGGACATAGAGCTGCCTATAACCCGCCTATGGGGGACATAGAGCTGCCTATAACCCACCTATGGGGGACATAGAGCTGCCTATAACCCACCTATGGGGGACATAGAGCTGCCTATAACCCGCCTATGGGGGACATACCTGCCTATGGGGGGACAAAAACCTGCGTATGTGATTTTATTGATATCCATTTTTATTTTTTAAATTTACCAGTAGCCGCTGCATTTTCCACCCTAGGCTTATACTCGAGTCAATAAGTTTTCCCAGATTTTTGTGGCAAAAGTGCATGCCTCGGCTTATATTCGGGTATATACAGTACTTTGTTTATAGATAGCAGAAAATTAAAATATCTTGTAAAAAAAAAAATCACACAGAATATGTCCAAAATTAATTTAAAAAAATCAATTTTCATGGTTTATGCTACCGATTACTACTTTATATTTAGCGTGCATTGTAGCAATAGGCAGCATACACCATGCCAGAGACACACCAAATGGAGGGGAAAGGTGGGTGGGGACCACAATGCCCATATGGTAATTTCATTTGGTAAAATTTAAGTTATAATTCATAGGCCGTGTTCACACGGCTTATTCCCGACGGATTTGTGAGCCGGATTGCGCTCACAAATCCGGCGTGAATAAGGGACGGGGCGGGGCCGCCGCTCCCCGGCCCCATAGACAATGCATTTTTTACAGTGCGTCCGCGCCGTAAATAATGTGCATGTCACTTTCTCCCCCCGCGGCGGATTCGCCGAGCGGGGAGGAGCGACGCAATCCACTGTTATCTATGAGAGCAGTGGATTACCGTAATTACTCCGACGGATTGGCGCCGTACTGCAGCGCAAATCCGGCGCGGAGTACGGCGCCAATCCGCGGAGAAATAAGCCGTGTGAACGAGGCCATAGGGTAAGTTCACACTGCCCCAAAAAAATTACATGCACTTATAAAGCATTGCTCTCATGCATCGATTGCACCATACAGCTTGTAGATTGTAAGCTCTTGCTGGCAGGGTCCACTCCTTGCGTATCAGTGTGTTACTTAGTGCAATTGTACAGGTCTTCTATTACGTACCTGAACCCCTTTGCCTGTACAGCGTTCTGGAATTAAGGGCACGCTATAATAAGTAAAAGCTTATTAAAACACCACGACCCTAGCAGAGCAGATTTGTCCACACAGCGCTTTCCAATTTGGTCCCGCGTTTGCAACACACAAAATCAGATAATTTAATGCATGCCGAGAATCCGAAACCTCCCGCGCCCACTTCCTGCAGCACACTGAAGCCACCATCCCTCACTTACCATAGCCGTCCCAGCAAACTTCTTATTGACCTAGGGAACAATAATCTCCAGCTCAGTCCACACAAAGCATCATCCCAGGACCCCCCCCATACTATGCAAATGAACGTGGAGCGTGCATTATCACCCCCACAACGCTTTGCTGTGGTTTGCATTGTTTGCAAGTGGTGCTTTGCACATTAATTATTAGCGCGATCAATCATTAAGCATCTACATAATTCATACCGCCCGGACCCCGTGGGCACATTTACAGGTTTGCTCTTCCTTAGCGATGCTCCTGTTGGACAATTATATGAAATTACACGAGTCTGACAACTGTATTTCACCGTGGTCTGAAGACATTAATGCTAAGAAAGCAGCTGTAAGGATACAACGCTGATGGGGATAGGAGGTGAGGGGGGTTGGATAGTGCAATCCATCTCTTATGGAAGGAGCACTGCTTTCAGATTACCATCTAAACCCTGCTGGGCTGAACAGATTGGTTTGATAATTACATACAATAACTGCAGTGGGCAGGTAACCCTCAGCTGGCACAGAGCAGCTCCCCCGTGGGAACTCCCATATGCAAACTGCATTGATGGAGTGCATTAGGTACATCTCTTCTGCCGCTGCACAGGCCTGATTATCGCCAGCTATGACTTCAAGGTTAGCATGTCAGCAGATTTGTGATGCATTAGTCAGAAATGCACACGGACATGTCTCATTCTGACCCAAAAAAAAAAAAATACACAGAGCGACCATCTCATTATTGTACGGCTTAGGCTGCCACTATGCACAGGCCAAAGACTGGAAATTAGAATATTCATCTATTTTTTTTTTCCCCCAATGTTTTGTGCAGAAGGTTTCTTACCCGCACAGTAAATGACAAACTAAACCCTATGACATGGAAAGTAAAGTGCATTACTGGTATGCTCCCAGAAATGGTCGGGAAGCTGCTAATTATCCAGGTAACCTGGTCCCACTCCGGAAACCTTTTTTTGCAGCAATTTACAGTGCAACAACCTACATTTTATAGGGAGATTTTTAATCATAAAAACCAATTGTGTCAAACTATTTTTTTTTTTTTTTTTAAAACAGAGGGTCACATCAGCATTATGGTTGCCATGGTGCACCACACGGTGGGAATAAGGCCAAGACGTCCTTTAAAAGGGTTCTCACAGCATAGTTTTGGTGCTTTTTTGCGCTCTAATACGAGCCGAAATTACGGTAATCCATAGTTCAGAGAACTATGGATTACGCCTCCTCTCCCCGCTCGTACAATACAATCGTATTGTACGCGCGGGGAGATAAGTGACATGTCAATTACTTGCAGCGTATACGCACCGTGAGTAATGAAGGTCAATGGGGCCAGCGGGTATGTTCACACGACGGGTTTTGCTCCGTGTAACATACTCTGATACGTGTTTGGATCCGTCTGTCGGACACCAAACACGTATCTAATAGCAGTGTGATTTTACATTGCTTTTAACTAGAAAATGCGCATCTGCGTTCACACGAGCGATCGTCAGTGTGCGTCTCACAACGTCTTTTGGATCCGTTCTAACAAAAGACATCAATTCTTGGTCCGAAAGACGCAACAGGAGCCCTATAATAATCTATAGGGTGCAATCCTGCTGCATCCAAACACACAGCTGTGTGTTGGATCCGATTTTCGGATCGAACATGGATCCAAAAACGCTGTGTGAACATACCCCAACAGTTTCACTGAGCCACAGACCGCTTCAGACTCGCTTCTGGTTCAGGCTGAAGGTGGGTCTATAGAAGTGATTGGCATATTGGCTCTGCTATTCCTAGTGGATTCTACTAGTGACAAGAGTGCTGGAGGTTTGTAAATATAAGTGTACAAGGCTAAAGAGCTCTAAGGGTATGTTTACATGGCGTATTTGTTGGCTGTACTCCGGGGCGTAATTGTGTTACAGTACACCCGAAGTACAGCACACAAATACAGTAAAAGCATAGATCTGCTGCTGGTTTCTCAGGTGCACACTATGCACGGGGAGAAAAATGTGAAAGCGCATGGAGTTTAGACCAGAGCACTTACAAGTACACCCTGGTCAGTGAATACTTCTAAAAACACCCAGGCATACAGCAGTGCATACAGTATGTGCCACCATAACCCAGGTAAAGGCTGATTGGGGGTGTTTGCTGTGTTGAAACTGCAATATGACCCCTAATTAGGATATGACCGCCCCCCCCCCCAACTAGGATTGGCAGGGATGAGTAAAACATTTGGAATTAGATGTAGATACACATTAAATTTCAATGGTATTTTACAATTTGTGGACGTAGCTAAAGGATTTCGCCCCCCAAAGAACACCCTTTTTTAAAGCCAAAACACAACACACAAACTTAGTTTCCAATATGTTCAATTTGTCCTGATTGGTGAGGGGTGGGGAATTTCATCACGGTCTTAAAAAAAAAAAAAAAAAAAAAAATGCTGGTTGGGATAGATGGTGACTTAAGTGTGCCACAGAAATTGGGTGCATGAGGTTCGTTTTCATTTCCTCCGTCAACGGCTTGACTTTAAAACCTAGTTTTATATGCTATTGTGAATGGTGGACCCTTCTATAGGAGAGTGTGTTGTGGGCATGCTCTGTGACCTGGGAAGAAATCCGTGTGCAGGGAGGGGGAGCTGTGACATCTATTGTGAATGGTGGACCCTGTGTTATCGATACACATTGGTGCCATCTATTAGGGAAAGCCTGCCTGTGCTAAAGAGGAGACTGCTGAAAAAGTGCTCTCTATAGATCAGGAAGTGTCAAGACTATTAGGCCAAGTGGCCAAAGCGAAACATACAAAAATGTAAAAAAAAATAATCAGAAGTTAACAAATGTGTTTAACAAAAACATGAGTTACACAATAAGTCATCTATGACATTCCCTTTAAAGTAAAGCAAAGGTTGTAATCTGGCTGCATGTTGGGAAGGACATAGTGAAACTAGTTATAACTGATGTCTTGTCACATTACAGTACATAATAAATACCTTTGGGCTCCTTACAGAGACCTCTCCATTTGCAGCTGAGGCGAAGTCCAGCTTCCCATCATCCTTGGCACCTAGAGATTTCAGACCTTGCAGAAGTATGTCTCGCAGCTGCTGATATTGAGGTTTAGCATCGTAGCCAAGCGATGAAACCGCTTCCATGTATTTTGCCATCTCAACTACAAAAATAAAAAAATAAAAATTAAAAAAAGCCTTAAAGTCAAGGTGAACGTGGGAATTATAGATAAAACATACAAGGAAAAAAAGACAGTTTTGACTAAAAAGGTCAACGAATGACCAAACGGAAAGTCTAAGACAGCGGTTCTCAACCTGTGGGGTGCGACCCCGGCGGGGGTCGAACGACCAAAACACAGGGGTCGCCTAAAGCCAGGGCCATTCCTAAGACCGGGCGTTACTCTCAGCATTGGTGGCTCAGTGAGCCGCTCCTGTGAGCGGCGCTGCGGCGAGTACGGACTTGCGTCCTGCCGGTCCTTGTGGGCGGTGCATGCAGGACGCTGAAAGCGTGCTGCATCACGCGCCCAGATTACGTATCAAGCATCAGGAACAGCCCTGCCGTACTCAGTGCAGAGAGAACGCTGATCCTCTACGGCAGGGCTGTTCCTGACTGCAAGGTAATTTAGTGTAAAACACAAACATCCATTGCATCATGTAATGTCTGTATGTGGTACAAGTAATATGTTATTAACCTGTTACTTGTACCACACACAGCCATTACATGATATGCACATTACATTTAACCACCCCCCCCCCCCCCAACAGGGGAGGGGGGGGGGGGGGCTGTGAGTGGCACATGTAACCCCTCATGTGCCAATCATAGCCTCCCTCCTCTCCAGACAAGGTTACATCTATGTAACGGCTCTGAGTGGTACCTTTATATGTATGTAACATGTAGAGGTACCGCTCGAGGCGTCACACATATGTAACCCCTCATGTAGCAAAACTACAGTTTTGAAGTAGCCATCAAAATTATTTTTTGGTTTGGGGTCACCGCAACATGAGTAACTGTATTGCGAGGTCACGGCATTAGAAAGGTTGAGAACCACTGGTCTAAAACAAGCTCGCATCATCTCAGAGTAAATGTGGAGACCTGGTGGAGAAGATGGGACAAAATGTTTTGAGTGTATTCCTTGAGACCTTCAAGAGGTTTTGATGCTAGTATTTGTGTCAAAAATCTACTCGACAATTTTTTTACAGTAGAGGGCATGTTACAAGTCTTACTGTGAAATTCTTTCTGTACATCAATTCAGTACCTCAATTCATCTAAGAATCGGTATCATTTTAACCTGTCAGCATTTGCATCTGCTACTACTAACGCACTGATGCGATAGTAGGGGATGCGAACATTTGAAGTCAGGTTCAGCGCTGAACTTTCAGCTTATTTATTCTGGTATTATGAGGGCTAGATCTAGTCAGGATCCGCCCTTATTGGGGCGATTTTCCCGTTTTGTATATAGGTAAGGGTGTAATAGCTGCCCTTCTATGGGCTCTATAGGGATTCTTTAGTCCTTGTCCCGCATGTGTGCCTTTTTTAGAGTGTGCTTATTCTTTTTTTGTCCTTTGCACTAACGTGTATATTTTATCATTATTATTAAAAGTTATGTTTTAAGGCTGTTAGTTCCTCCTTTTGGTTTTTGCTTTTTAAAACAAGCTCGCAATCATCTCAGAGTAAATGTTAGAGACCTGTGGTGGAGAAGATGGGACAAAATTTGAAGTGTATTCGTAGATCAGTAAGGTTCGCATAATTTAAAAGTCTACCGGACTAATTTTTCACAGTAGGGGCATGTTCACACGTCTACTTTGAATGTCGTTTCTGACACCAATTCAGTACCGAATTCATCTAAGAATCGGTATCCAAACCTGACAGCAATTTGCATCTTGCTACTACTAACGCACTGAAAGGGTAGGGGGATGCGACTCTTGAAGCAGGTTCAGCGCTGAATTTCAGCATTATTTATTCTTTGTATATGGAGGCTGAAATCTAGTCCTTAATCAGGCATCAAATCCATGCAAATTTAAAATCCATGTCTGAAATCCACACTAAACCAGCACGGATTGTACAAGTAGATTTTGCTCTGTTTCAGCGGGAAAAAAAAAAAAAAAAAAAAGCCATGTGAACAGACTCTAAGGCTACGTTCACACGGCTTATTTTGGGACGGATTTTGTTCCGTATTTTGCGCCGTACTGCGCGAATTACAGGCTGAAATCCGTCCCAGTCATTACGGTAATCCACAGTTCTCATGGAGAACTATGGTTTCCATCTCCTCTCCCCGCTCACCATATTTCACGAGTGGGGAGAAAGCGACATGTCAATTATTCATGGTGGGATATGCGCTGTGAATAAAGAAAGTCTATGGGGCCGGCAGGCTGGCAGCCCCCTCCCCCACGGCGTAATTGCGGACGAAATCCGTCCCTGCAATTACGCCGACAATAAGCCGTGTGAACATAGCCTAAGGCTGGGTTCACAGTGCTTATTTGCGAGGCGTAATTACGCCCCGCAATTACGCCGTGTGGACGGGGTGTGGCGGGAGCGGCGGCACCTTGCCGGCCCATAGACTTGCATTACCAGCGGCGCGTATACGCGTATGCGGCGGATTCGCCGAGCAGGTAGAGGAGAAGTAATCCATAGTTCTCTATGAGAACTGTGGATTACCGTTATGACTGGGACGTATTCCAGCCGCAATTTGCGCACTACGGCACGTAGTTACGGACTGAAATACGTCCCATTTTAAGCCATGTGAACATAGCCTAAGAGTGGCTCATCACCTAAACGTATCAAAGCGTGATAGACCCACCTGGTTTCTTCTTTCCTGTGAAACAGGTTTCTATAAGTGTTGAAATCTCATCACAGTATCTAGAAATATATAAAAACAAAAAAGTGCATAAGTGACTCTAAACCAAAATATAAGCACCAAAAGGACTGAAGCACGCCTAACAGCCTACAGGTCAGATGGCATCTTTGGACTCAATAGGGGCACTGCTCGTAAGCCCTATATCCCCCCCCCCCCCCCCCCCCCCCTCCGAGTGGCTTAGACTGCAGTAATGCAGCCTTAGTTCTTACTGTAAGCGTGTACTATCCATATCAAACTGCTGTCTTATAAGAACATTCAGACTGTTTCCATCATAACTGCTTGTCTTGTGCCCATTTGCAAGGCATTTACAAGTAGTCCCTATCCTGATCGTAACGTGGGAACTGTAGGTTCGTTCTTAATTTGAATTTGTATGTAAGTGGGAACAGGTATATTTATTAAATGTGACTCCTGCACAAAAGGGTTTTTTTTAGTTTTGGATAGTGCAGGCAAGGGATTTTACATTTGTTTTGCTGTCTATGCCCCTGTTAAGAAAATTTCACCTCGTGCTACTGTGGCACACTGGTACGTGTCAATCCACAGCTACTATCTGCTGTGGAACTACAAGTGCCAGCATTTCCCATAAGACTCCATTTGTAACTAGGGGACAGATGCAAGTTGGAACAGTGCAAGTCGAGGACTGTCTGTATAACGTTGTATGCCCCGAATTTTTTTTCTGTCTAGATTTCCGCAGCTTAGTGTAGGATAATACCAGCACCATTTACGAGAAGTGTAAGGATATGTTCACACAGCTTATTTCGCGGCATATTGCGCTTAATACGTGGGAAATGCGCCCCATAATTACGGTAATCCATAGCTCTCAACTATGCATTATGCCTCCTCTCTCCGCTCGTACAATACGATTGTATTGCACACGCGGGGAGATAAGTGACATGTCAATTACTTACGGCGATTACGCGTCGCGAGTAATGCATGTCTATGGGGCTGGCGGCCCCCCCCCGTGCCTCGGAAGTGCGCGCTGATCAGCACAAGCTTCCGAGACACACGATGTACGCACCGCACTACATCGTGTGAACATACCCTATGACTGTCCTTGTTGCCCATAGAAACCAGAGCTCAGCCTAGATTTCTTCTACTGCTCTGGTTGCTATGGGCTTCAAAGACAGTCTTCCACTTAGACAGTTTTATTAAATGAGACCTTATGTGACTGAATATAACCCCAACACTAAAGAGAACTGAAACCAAAGGAGGTCAATGGCGATTGGGAGGGGGGGGGGGGGAAACAGAGCATCATTTTTAAATTCTTCATACAAGGTCACTACTAAATAATAAAAAAAAAAAAAAAAAAAAAAAAAAAAAGAGTAGGTGCACACCGTGCACCTGCGGGCCGCACTTCGGGGGCGTAATTGAGCCCAAAGTATGGCCCGCAATAACTGTAAAATCATAGCACTCCACTGAGTGTTATGATTATCAGTGTCGAAAATGTGCGTCTCAAAAAAACATGTCAAATCCTCGTCATAAAACTTCTCCATATGAGGCATTTCAGACAAGTATTTCAAGCAAATTTGGAAGCTGAAAAATTGGTGCCTAAATCAGCTAGGTGAACATACCCTTAGAGGGAACCTGTCCATTTTTTTTTTTTTTTTTAACTAAAAATACCAATCTTTTCTTCTTAGTCGTTTTTATTTTTTGATTTCTCAATTCTGTTGTCTAATTATGGGGGCGGCAATCTTGTCTGAGCTGCTTTTAGAGAGATGCTTTACAGCAGCTACATGGATATAGGAGCCTGTGAACAGGCTTGACTTCTACGAGAGTGTTGCGAGTATGCTCTGTGACCTGGGAAGAAGGGCGCAAGGAGGAGGAGCTGTGACATCTCCTGTTTTGACCTGTGTTATACATATTGGTGTCACCTTCCAGTGTAACCTTGCTTGTACTGATGAGCAGACTACTGAAAATCTCTCTACATAACAGGATGTGTCAGACTATAATTAGGACTGGTGGCCAAAGTGAATTTTTAAAAATATTGAACGCAATATGGAAAGTTAAAAAACATGAGCTAAACAAGTAATTTTTCATGAGACATTCCCTTTAAGCTGAGGGATCATGAAGAAGTTGCACACAAGATGCCTCTTTCCAGCTGTGGCAGCTTCTCCCTGTACCCAAAAATTAGAAATAAGAAAAAGGAAGCACTTCAAAAATAAAAAAAAAAGTGATTTATTAAAGTGCCTCCTTTCTTTAATTTCTAATTTTTGGATTGTACTTTTGACCTTGATCCTGGTGACATGCACTCCACTCCCTTGTTCCATAGTTTATGCTGCTGAGATTCTACAGCCATATCTCCCTGTACCCAGTCTAACTTTATCAGGCGTGTTATTCTGAAATACTGCAGCATTTTAAGGTAAAACCCACATCACGGGGACTGGGTAACCTGCAGCCATTTCGTGCTAGCTATCATTTTGGCAGCATGAAGTCACTGATGGGTTCGCTTTAAAAAGCGTCAGCAACATCAAGAAGAAACAAGTACCTAATTTTTGAGGATGCAACATAACTTGGATCGGTCAGTTTATCTTCCCATGGTAGTTTCCCGCACAGCCACTGAATCATGCAATAGCCGAGAATTTCCAAATCTCCTCTTCTTGAAGGATCTGTAGATAAATAAGACAAAGTGACATTTAACACCAACACAGCCATTGATATAAATAAGACTTAAAGTCCCACCTAGGTAGATATAATGGATATGATGACATAATATTGAGCTCTTTGCCACCAACCCAGAAAAAGCAAATGGTGGCAGCTGCAGTTCTTTGCATGGCCGGGAGTGCCGCTGCAGAGAGATAACCAATGCTACTCCATTATTAAAGGGATTGTCTCACTACATTGATTCATCTTACCTCAGTCCTGTTTTCTTGGTTTCATTTTGAATTCAGGGGCGTGTTTACTGGCTTCCACTAGGCTGCAGTAGAAGCCAGGTCTGTAGCTATAGCAACTAGTGCTGGCAGCCTATCATGAGAAATCTAACAGGTCTGTAGCTATAGCGACCTGAGGCAGCCCATACAGGAGGGGATATCTAGGAATAGGTAGGACACAGTCAATGGACATATTGCAAAGTGATTTGTTTTTGCAAGATCTTTAAGGGTATGGTCACACAGCTTATTTCGGGGCGCATTTCGCGTCATATTTGCACTCTAATACGAGCGAAAGGCGCCCCAATCATTACGGTAATCCGCAATTCTCAAAGAACTATGGATTACGCCTCCTCTCCCCGGGAGTACAATACGATCGTATTGTATGCGCGGGGAGATAATGGACATGTCATTTATTAATGCATGTCTATGGGGCCAGCGGGAGTACGCGCCGATCAGTGCAACTCGGCGAACACCCGGCGTAATTGCGGGGCGTACAGTACACCCCGCAATTAAGCCGTGTGAACTTACCCTAACATAAAAAGCAATCCTTGCAGTGAGACAACCCCTTTAAAAGAGTTTAATGAAATGCCATTCATCCAAATTGTAGTCATTTCTGATAAACCTTCCTTTCAATTTCAGTAGCAAACCAAAATCAACATTTTCTTTGTATCCCAACACAGATCGCGGAAAACCTATTTTCTTACGCAATTTCCAGGGCGTCAAACGTATAAAAATTATATGTATTAATACACAGAACTAACATTTCACACCTAGGGTGGGCACCTTCCATGTTACACATTTGAGCTCACAAAATTCTGCCTCCGAATTGTTTGGGTGATGTTTATCTCCAGTCAGATTATGCCCAGAAAAATAAACTATTTTCTTCAGCTGTCTGGAGAATCTAATTTCTAAGAATTCAAGGGATGTCACATGCGTGTACGGTGCCAAAGAAATTTGCATACTGTATGTAGGAGGCCTAGCAAGTTGTTTGGACAGAAATACAAATTACTTCTGCAATAACAGCACCCCCTTAGTACAGTAAATGAACAGCTGAGCCAAACACTTCAATATGATGTTTGTGAAGAACCAGTTGTAGGCTTCATAAGTTACAAAGGAAAAAGTGTCACTTGCTCAATATTTGGTTTCCCAACTTTATGCTCTTTTGAAACACTATTCAGGCAACCAAACACAATTAAAGGGGAGATCCAGGACTCAAAAGAGCTTATGTCCAGGAACGATGAAAAAAATAGAAGGGAAAAAACAAAACAAAAAGAAACCTCAAACTTCTATATATGCAGTTCCCGGGTTACGAACAAGATAAGGACTGTAGGTTTGTTCTTAAGTTGAATTTGGATGTAAAATCAGAACAGGTTTATGAAACATAGCTCCAGCCCAACATTTTTCTTTAGTTTCCTATAGTTTTACATTTGTTTTACTGTCTGTGCCCCAGTTTAGAAGATTTCACCTCATTTTCACCTTAAGTGTTGTGGCATGCTGGAACTTGTCGTTCCACAGCTACTATCTGCTGTGGAACATGGAACTACATGTGCCAGCATGCCCCATTAAGTCTCTGTAACTAAGGGACAGATGTAAGTTGGAACGCTGTAAGTGTATACTTGAGGCACTTTGTGTACACAATTCTGAACTGCAGGCTGGCCTGGAATTTTTGGTCAAGCTAAATCTCCACCCCATGCATCTAGGGCAGTTAGCTGATAATCATCTTGATAATACCTCCTGCGCTTCATGTAATATCCTCTGAGAATATTCCCCAAAGTGTCCTAAGAGCCCATTTGCGATGCTATGCTGCTGCATTTTTAAGGCTGCATCACAGCCACAAGACATAAGCATTAAAATGTGGTGCAACTACAGTTGTGCAAAACCTCTACAAAGCCCACCTACACAACGCTGACATGTCCAGACCCTCTACTGTGGAAGAGACCCTACAAGTCTGTTTTATAGAACCACAGGCACTCTATGCACGCCATTTGTTGCTTCCAATCGACTTCATCTTCCCATTAAGCCTGGGAAACATTCCAAATCCTGCTCATCGGAAATGCAGTCCTGGAGATCTCATGCAGAGATCCTTTCCGGCAAACAGAGACAAAATACTTACTAACTCCTTTGTGAGCATCAATACTTGTAAACTCAATTGTGCCGTTGTGACATTTCCGGGGATCCTCTTTATATTCCTTGTGCACGCCCTCCGGACAGTATCTGTAGGCCAGGCCATAATCTACCAAGAACACCTGCAGAGAGAAATAGGAATATAGTGATTAGAAGAGTCATACTAAAGATAAAGATTTCCCAAACAACTCCTTTGCAAGGGAAAAAAAGGAGCTTGTATAACACACGGCCATGTGTCAAGCAGCAATTCCCTGAAGGTGAACTACAGGGATAAGCTTTATGACCCCTCCCTCTGGTTGGAAGCACAGGTGCTCGATGCACCACAATGGCGGCAAGTACAGTAGTACAGCAAATGCTTGAAAGCGTCCAACAGACAACGCGATTCACACAGATTATCAGGTCAAACTAAAGCAGCAAAGCTTAGTGAAACATGACCGTCTACGAATAAAAGCTTTCAAGCATTCACTGTATGTTGCTGGCCAGTATTCTGGTGCTTCCAACCAGAGGGAGATTGCATACAGCTTATCAAAGCAGTTTTTACATGTGTTCATCATCCTTTGAATGTAGTGGAAGCAACGTCTTTAAGCAAGTGATTGTTACTCTCATGGTTATGTCTGAGGAGAGTTGTGCCTTCCTTGCTCAACCCACAAGGGTGAGCCTTAAACCATTGCTAACCTATATCACCGCTACTTTCTTCACTAGGTTTGCACCTCTGTTTTTCACTTCTCGTCCATACTGAATTGGGAAAGCATCTACTGACTTCCCTCTGGGGAGGGGGTCCTAAGCTGGCCATAATTCTTTATGAGGATCATGTACTATAAAATACTATAGGGAAAGGGGTTGCTCTGTTAAAGGGGTGTACTCACCATGCAAATGACTGCATAGCAATCAGACCGGTCACATGAGTCTGATACCTGCAGGACCCTCGTCAATCTCTGGAACGGCCCCTAAAATGTCTTGGAGAACCGTTCATGCTTGCAACTCCATTCTGTTGTATGGGAGTTCTGAGTACAGCTGAACATGTCGCTCCCCTGTACTAGGAACTCCCATAGAGGAGAATAGAGAATACAGTTTTCTCCTGTTCTATGGGAGTTACCAGTATACGGAATGGAGAGAACATAGCACTCCCCTGTACTGGGAACTTCCATAGAACAAAATGGAGAGAACACAGCGCTCCTCTGTACTGGAAACTCCTATAGAACAGTGGTGCTCTGTGCATGCCTGACCAGCTCTCCATTTTGAGCCAAGACTTTCAGAGGCCCAATCCTTAGAAAGGTGTGGGTCTTAGTGGCAAGACGTGAATCTGTCAAATTTTGATGCTACATTGCATTGATATGTCACCAAAGTGCATGGTGGGAACAACCCTTAAAAGGTAAACTTTAAAATGAAGAGTACAGCAAAAGTTAACATTTATTGTAATCCAGTCTTTCCTTTATAATAAGGATAGCATCAAAAAGGTGTAAAGATTAAATTTCTTACTACTGCTTTATCAGCACCAAGTGAAAAATGCCAGTTACACTCCAGAAAATAGGCTTTGGTGGAACATAAGTTTAGCTCAATACCATTATGGTCAGTGAAAATATGCTTGGATACAAGGCAGTAAACCCCGATAGCTGACTGCAATATCTAAATTCAACTATTTGTCAGAAAGCCCCATCTGCCTGTCTTAAATGTACAACCAAATGGCTACAACATACCTGATCGGGATGTTTATGATGCAAGAGAAGATTGGAGGCTTTGATATCTCCATGCACGTACTCATGCTCATGTATATACTCCAGGATATCAATCTGTAAAACACATGATCATTATAGAAATTTATAATGTTTAAGTCATGTAGCAAAATGAAAAAAAACAAAAAACAAAACCATTGTATTAACAGCATAAAAAATTCAGATTAGGTTTGGTACAACAGTGCTTACCAATCTCAGTCCTAACTGCAGCACAGTCTTGTGCGAGAACCGATTGGAACCCTCTTCAAATATCTTCTGCAGGTCCTTCCCAAAACGGTCCATTACCATAAACCTGTAACTGAGAGGCCAGAGAAAGGAATCTTATGGCTGACAACCAGCAATAGGAACAAGCGTTTATAACTGGAATAATTATACTATAGTCCAAGAGTTTTTCCACCATTGAGTTCGATGACATCACCACTAGTATAGGTCAAAGCCCGATAGATGCGGCGCTCTCATCTCGGGAACATGGCCCCTAAAGTTTTGGCTCAGAATGGAGAATCAGTCGCATTTGCGTACAACTCTCCATTCTGTTCTATGAGAACTCTGAGTGCAGTTGAGTACACTTAACTCCCATAGAACAGAATGGAGAGTCATGCACAAAAGCGGCCAGTAATACTTTCCGAGCTGTAACTTTTGGTGGCCTGTTGAGGTAGGTGGGTGCCACATCCAGACTGATGGTATAACCAAGGTTTAAGCAGACCCCTTTAAAGTGGTTTCTCCATTATTTTGTCTGCTGGTGGGGAGCAGCAAAAACATAATACTACTCCTCTATAAAACTGCTATTGTTCCAGCACCGCCACTGGCCCCCGCAGATGTCATCAATGGATGCTGCAGTCGATCATGCAGTGGCTGAAGCATCATGCGATATCAGGAGGAAGAACTGTAGCAGTAACACACATTTTTACATTTTTTTTTTATTTTATTAGTGCGACAACAGAAAATTTAAATAAAAGCCAAACTGGAGAATCCTTTAAAGCCTTACCTGCACTGACACGCTGTAACAAAACAGAACAGCAGAGAGATTTCTGCCGCTGTTGCATTTCGCTCAAGGAGGAGTGCATAGGCTGGACACAATTTTAGCAAACTCAGGTGTGAGCAGTATCAGGTCTTAGAAGTTTTTTTTTAATGTATTAATCCCGTCTTCCAAATTTTTTGCTAGAATATATTGGAATAAGTTACCCTCAGAAAGTTGAGAGGAGGCTGCGCACGTGCATTTCTTTCTATTCTCTTCTATGGGAATTCTGAATACAGTCGCGCATGTGTGCTCGGCTGTATTTGGAAAACCAATAGAAGCGAATTTATCTAGCAGTGACTCAATTCACCTTGCCCCATTAAAAGTTGGCAAAGGGACTGAGCATGTGCAAGGAGTTAGTGCTGGCTTTGCCCGATAGGTACTGAAACTGAATTGACAACTTTAAAGGTGTGTACATTTTTTTTTTTTTTTAAAAGAGGTTTTGCCATCAGACATTGATAGCATATTGATGGGATATGCCATCAATGTCAGATGGGTGCTGGTCCCAGAGGTTGGACCCCCACCGACCTTTATAATAGGCCCCCCAAAATTCCTGTTCCGAATGCAGAAAAAAACTGCGTAAACCCCTTGCCATTTTAACTCGTGTTCCAGCTGAATCATATCCTAACGATAAGTCATCAATGTCTATGATGGCAAGACACCTTTAACATAAGAGCCAGGATGGAGAAAAAGACATACTTATCCCCCAGTCCCATGCCTCTGTTTTATAGAGCCTGGGGGATTTGCTTCCCTTTACTTCATGTGCCTCCCACCAGCAGAGGCTTGTACCTCTGAGTGAATGAAGCGCAAGCCTTGGCTGCTGGACGACACACCAAGTGAAGAGGATCCCAATGCCCTACAAAAAAAAAAGTATGTCTTTTTTTATTATTCATTTTCTTCACACTCTGAAACAATGCAACATCAAGTTCAGAGTCTGTTTTAACATTTAGGAACTAAATTTAAAAGTGCCTTCCAGTTTGTTTTTTTTTTTTTTTTTTTTTTTTTTTAAGTGTCACATTAACCACAAAAACGGCCGAATGACTAACACTCTAGAATAAAAAGCTGTAGATTTATTCAATTAGAGCAATTTTTATTCCTTTTGGGAGTCACATTCCTATTACCTTTTTCCATTTTTGTTGTGCAGCCCAGAACCCCAATACCTGGGTACGCCAAGGTACTTCAATTTATGACTGCTGGTCCATTTCTGAACTAGAACAACAACAAAAAACAACACATTATGCTCAGGTTGCAAAGCAAAAGAGGAAATGTGTACAGGAAAGAAGAAGAGGGAGGAGAAATAAGAGTTAACAGCGTTAAACACTTACTCATACCAGGCTTGGCCGCTCGCATGTAGAATTTAAGTTCAGAGAACAAGGGTCCGTTTTCACTTGGTTCCTAAAAGGAACAAAGACATTTTAAATGTGGCTTCTGCATTTAGCATCATTCCCTTTTTTCTATCTAAATCACTCAATATTTTCTATTATGCAGAAGGTGATCATAGATTGCATCATCCTATGCAATGCAGGTCTTTCACCAGGTCATTTTTAAAAAGATAGCCCATCTTAAAAAGAGAAAAATAAAACAAAAATAGGCTACTTGAGTTTAAAGAAGGAAAATAACCTAAATCTATCCTTTGCACTCACCTCTGATGCCACCGACCGTGAACTGCTCTAATCCGGCCGGCACATGACTGCTGCCACTAATCAGTGGTCACATGCCTTTACCTTGACATCACACATGTGAGCAGTAATGTCAAAGGAATAGCACGTGACTGCTGAAGCCACCGATTAGCTACAGCAATCATGTGCCTACAAGAAGTAGTAGTAAAAAGACCAAGGGATACTGCAGGCACCTTCCCCGCTGGAAGGACTGACTTCAAAACGATGCATAATTTTCTTCTGTAAACAAATACAACCCATTTAAGATTAAAGGGGTTTTACCACAATGTAAAATTGATGTGTGAAGCCTGCTAATTAAACAAACATTTTCACCATTATTAAAAATTCTGCCCCATTTTTATTTTAGCTGCTCCCTTAGTGACCCATCGTGTACAACTCGTCTGTAGGGGATCCGACCACGGACAAGAGCTCCTTAGTCCTGGCCGCACATGCTCAGACCCCACCTCTCAGGCAGCTAATGCCAGTATCTTCCCTGCCTAGTATTTACACATACTCCTAGCTGAGCGAGTGTTGAACCCCAGGTGCTGTCATTCTATTCCTGTCCTCTGTACTCCTTAGTAAATTAGTCAAAAAGCGCAGACAAATAAAAAGACACCTCAATCAGGTATGTGCATTGAGGGAAAAAAAAAAAAATCCATGTTTGTTTCCTGCAGGGATTTAAACTTAGGACCCCCTAAGCTGAAAGGCAGAAGTGCTAACCACTCAGCTATACTGTAGCTACTCACATCACTTTACATAAAAAGAAACTTTGTTTGATTTGAGCGAGCACATGGTGGATTAAGGCATGGTAATGTTATGGCTGCTGAGTCACAAGATATGCAGATCAAACAAATCATACACAACCCCTCATGAACACACTGAAACCTAAAGCAGGACAAACCAGGAATGAAATGCCTTCGTGGTAAAACCCCTTTAATGAAAGCAGTGCAGTTTTTCCTCCAGAATACAATTGTTCACGTTAACTGCCATAAGGGGACAGTAAGCCTCCATGATGCCGGGAACACCCCAAAAAATTAAAAATGGAATAATGTAGAAAAACTAAAAAAAAAACAAAAAAAAAAAAACACACACCCATAAGGAACTGGGTGAGGGCCACAGCCAAACCATGCCTTATGTGCACGGCCACTAGAGTGACTGAGAAAGGAAAACTGGCAAGCCGAAACAAATGAGTCCGATACTGCATCTCTGAAGGGTATCAGCTCAGTGTACAAGGACAGTACTGGAGACTTACCACTTTAATGACATAAGGAGCATCAGGTCCAACTGTTTTGGAAGAATTTTCATCCGCTGTTGGGTGAGGGGAGATGGAAAAGAAAACAAACAAAAAAAAAAAAAACACATTAGAGAACTAAATAGAACCATGCTATTAGATTTAGGCCCTGTTCACACACTGGAAATCCTAGTCCTAGCTTTAGATTTCTTAGGATTTTCACTCAGTATATCCCAATTAAATTGAGCTAATCCGTGTCCTGGCCAAGATCACACGCAAGAAAATGTGGGTCATGGAGATGGCAGTGCAGATTCTCATTACTGTCCAACACGTTTTTACTCTCCTGTGTCATCATATAGTCTCCTTTATAGCTTAAGCCTCCAATGCTCCATAGCATTTATCCTATACTTCCATTAGTGTTGCTCAAACGAGTTCAATTTGACTTAACTTGTAAAACTGAAAATACCAGACATCTCAAACCCACAATTATTTTTCTCTAACCAGCTCCCTAATTTTAACCGCACCCTAAGACAATAGCCTTAGTCCCTTCCAGTAACCATATTATTGGGACTATGATGAAGTAACCGGGTGATATTCTGCATTGTAAGTTTTGCAGGACTGGTAAATTAACGCCCTAAACAAGTCCAACTTAAAGGTCTCGTCTCACTACAGACATTCATGTGGTGTTGCTATGATATGCCATCATTGATGGGCACAGGTCCCAAAAGTGGAACCCAGACCTATCTCCTTAACGAGCCCAAAACCTCTGCGTTCTGAAAGGAGAGGCGGTTGGGACTCCAAGGTGCTCGGTTAAACTTCCATTCATGCCTATGGGAGAGTCACGACCACCTCTCTGTTCAGAATGAAAAGGTTGCTGGGCTCATTTAGGAGATAGGCGCGGGTCCCAGAGGGGGAACCTGGACCTATCAGACAATGATAACATATCATAGCAACACCACATCCATATCTGTAGCGAAACATCCCCTTTAAGGGTAGTCTCTCTTATTTAGCGATTTTTGACAAACATCAATTCAGAACCCGAAAGTGCAAACAGGTTGCTCTAGCACTCGAGTATATTAAAACAAAAAAAAAAAAACACTATCCTATTGTTAAAGTATAAAAAAACAAAAAAAAAAAACAGACAAACATGGTTGATGTGTTTCAGGTCTAGCTTATGACCCTTAATCTTAACATTCGCTATGATTAAGCGAGACCTGAAACACGTCAACCATGTTTATTCTGTGATATTTAGATTTTTTAACAATGGGATAAAGTTTTTTGCTTTTTTTTTTTTCTAGTTTTAATATACTCGAGTGCTGGAGGAGACCGTTTACACTTTAGGATCCTGCATGTGCACCTGTGGCCGGGCGAAATCTTCAGCGATTAACGAACAGAGGATTGCAACATAACGAGGCAGTGAGCGAAATTCTAAATTTTTGTTCTATTGATTCAGAACGACTCAGACAGCTCAATTTCAGGCCAAGGCGCAACACTAGCTTCCATCAAATAAAGCAGGGGGTCTGCCACATTGGCTCTCCAGCTGTTGGCAAACTACAACTCCCATCATGCATTTATATAATAACTATAAGTGGGCAGGATGGGAGATGTAATTTCCCAACAGCTGGAGAGCCGAAGTTGCAGACCCCTGATATAAAGTAACAGAATCAATCTCCATTGGATAAGCCACAGCAATGACCTTACCAAGGTAAAGGCGCCCGAATCCCCCCTGGCCAACGGGAAGTCCTAATTTCCACTGTTTCTTTGCTGAATCCGTAAGGACTTCTCCGGGTGGAAACTCCTCTGCTAACTTGCGCTTAGCTGGGGCTTTTCCGGCAGCTGCCGCCCCTTCTTTCTTACGAGGCATTGTATTTAATCTGCAAAGTAATTTTAAATTATTTTTGTTATCCAAACACACAAAACATCTTTTTATATTGCATATTTTGCTTAGGTAAAAGTTTCTCACTGTCTGCTAACTTCTACAGCAGCACATATACGGGACACCCCAATTCATTATACGGCTAGACCTATTTCCTGGCCCCCTCTCATATTGTGATCACTCTCCAACAATATCATTTACCACAACGGAAGGTGACACGTTCCCACCACTATATTTACTATTTTGCCATAGGCAAACTTAAACTCTATCAGTTCTCTATCTATTAAACACTAAAACTTAACTTTTATTATATCTAACTCTTAACCTCTATACACACTATTTAAAAACCTGATCTCTATCCTCATCATTTAACCCTTTTTGCTTCTGAAAGAGGGAATAACTCCCTTTCTATCATCAAGTCTGGTGGAACCCCACCTATTAACAGGAGAGCCTTATATCTATAGCAAAGTACTAGCTTCAGTATAGAGGTTAAGAGTTAGATATAATAAAAGTTACGTTTTAGTGTTTAATAGATAGAGAACTGATAGAGTTTAAGTTTGCCTATGGCAAAATAGTAAATATAGTGATCAAAAGTCACTCTTTGTTCTCTTGCGAGATTCCCAATTTTTTGGAGATTATGTGACGTTCCCACCACCTCTCTACTGGTTAAGTATTGCTTTAGTATATATGTAAGCTGCATTTTTTCTGGCCGTATTCCTGAAAACCTTTAGTGATATATACTATTGATCCTGATAACCATGGTAACAATAGGTGCCAGGATATGTTAGGCCGCACACATGAATACCCGTAGCAGTATATATATTTAAAATGTTATTCACTTTATAGAAGTATTGGTGTGGTTATACGGTTCACCAGTTATTACATCTTGGTGATTCTCTATGTACTGTATTTTTTATATCTTTAATATTTTGTAATTTCTGAAAAGATATTTTGATTAGTTATGATCATATGCTCTCGCTTTGGTTCTTCTTTTGTGGTAACTTCTACAGCAGGCATATAGCGTGTTGGGGTGTAAACCTCCCCATCCAAAATAAATAGGCGGCACCTGCCGGTTTCAGGGTGGCCCCAAGCTGACATAAGAGCGGACTCAGGGGGTCTGGCCCGCACTTGCGGCAATGTTGTGCAGGTCTGTTCTATACTGACACTGCAGCACTGGAGGAGGGTATTACACAGGTTGGGGGTCAAGTGCACTTTTCCCAGAGGTAAAAGGACCCTGAGGAATAAAAACCGATTTACCAAAATCTGCCTGCGCTGTTTAAAGTCACCGGCTCAGGCCAAGGCCCAGCAGACGTCTTACACAAGTGCAAGTGACAAAGCACATGACAGCCCTGTTTACCTGGTGTCATGACATCCGTATACACAGCGGATGCCATAGGACCTGTCAGGAACCAGTTCCTCTAAGTGACTTGTAAGTTTTCTCCTTATTCCTTAGCACAGGGGTGTCAAACTGCAGCCCTCCAGCTGTTGGGAAACTACAACTCCCATCATGCCCACTGTTATAGATTATACAAATGCATCATGGGAGTTGTAGTTTCCCAACAGCTGGAGGGCCGCAGTTTGACACGTGTGCCTTAGCAGAAGACGTTACACAATTCTGACCGAGGTCGGGGATAGTCTTTAGAAAAGGTTTGCCGGTAATTGCCGCTACAGATTTCCATTCACAATCACTTCACATAAGTAATATTTTTTTATTTTATTTGAGAGACATTAATTCCAGGGCGATGTATAAGCCAAGAGGTTCAGACAATTTAAGACCAACACAAATACAATATTAGGATTAAACGGATACAAAAGAGTGCTCTGCCCGCAAGAGCTTACACTCTACAATAGACTATACACTACGTGGCAAACCCGTCGCATCACTGTGTAACCCGTGGAAGATTACACATGGCGAGCGGAGATGGACAAGGGTGGACGGGCTCTACACTTTCCTAAGAGGACGCAGGCGGCAGCAGCGACACCAGCACAGGGTACGTGCGCCATGGCCGGAGCGCCTGGCCGGCACGGGGGAGCGGTTGCAGGAGCTCCTACGGCAGCCGGCCCGGATTCCACTCCAAGGTTATGTTCACACAGCTGGTTTTGACTCTGTTTTCAAAGCGGTTTTCGGGGTGTTTCCGCTCCAAAACACATCATAAAAACCGCCCCGGGAACATTTCATTGATTCCTATGTAAAACAGCGCTGTAGTTCACACACGACAAGGTTTTTCCGCGCTTCTTTGGAAGCTGTTTTGGGCACTGAAAAAGAAGCGTCATGTCAATTCTTGAAGCGTTTTTTTAGGTGCGTTTTTTGACCCGGCTATTAATTTGTATGGGTGAAAACAGTGTTAAAAACCATGTCCAAAAACGCACCAAGAAACGCATCTAAAACCTCGTCTGAAGAAGCGTGTTTTAAGGCGAGGCTGTGATGCTGTTTGGGAACGCTCCGCAAACCGCATCAAAATCAGATGTGTGAAAATACACCAAGGCCTTGGCCCCTCTGCACAGTTTTTCAGCTGGTTTTCGGTTTTGAAAACCAGCTGACAAACTTTTACACGGACCTTAATGGAAAATCTGTGCAGCGGTCCCCACTGCACAGATTTTCTGCCAGATAGTTTTTTAGACCGCCGGCGGTCCGGAAAACATAGAACATGTTAATTCTTCCGCTCGGCTTTCGGGAATATGCACCGACCCCACCTCATGCTTTAAAAGTACGCGCTGATCAGCTCGCACTTCTAAGACGCCATATTGCGGCACATACAGTACACACCGCAATACGCCGTGTGAACATACTCTTATAGGCAGCGGGGAAAATGATCAGCTCTTCATTACTCTTAATGAGAGCTATGAATTACTGTAGGGCTAGGTTCACACGGTGTAATTGCAGGGACGTATTTCGCCCACAATTACGCCGTGTGCTCGGGAGCGAGGTGGCTGGCAGCTCACCGGCCCCACAGACATTCATGATTCTCCCGCTAGTAATTGATATGTCACTTATCTCCCCGCTCGCCGTATTATGCGAGCAGGGAGGGGAAGACGTAATCCATAGTTCTCTATGAGAACTGTGGATTACCCTAATGACTGGGACGTATCTCGCCCCGTATTTCGCACAGTAAGGAGTGAAATACGGGGCGAGATACGTCCCATTTTAAGCCGTGTGAACATAGCCTAAGGGTATGTTCACACAGTGTATTGCGGCGCCTACAGTGCCATGTGCCGGCCCTATAGACATGCATTGTCAGCTAACAATTGACATGTCAATTCTCCCCCCACCCATACAATCCGATCATATTGTACACGTGGGGAGACGACGCATAATCCATAGCTCTCTATGAGCTATGAATTACCGTAATTGTGGCGCACATTTCACCATGTACAACGTGCAATACGCGGCAAAATGTGCACCCACATAAGCTGTGTGAACATACCCCAATTGTGGGGCACGTTGCAGCGCCACTATGCGCCAAAATACGCCATGCAAATACAACGCGTGAACACATCTTATTTATATTTATAAATATTATGACAGAAAAAACTTTATTTTATCACATTTGCTGTTAAAAATAAACAAAAAAACTCACCTATATTTTAGAAATAAACTGTAAATGTTATACAGAATTAACACCTCAGAGGAGGGAAAAATAAGTCAGCTTAATAACCGAGTTTGAGAAAGCGTTACATCATTTACACTCACACGCGCGCTAAAGTAGCGTCGGAGGAGCACGGTCAGGAACCAGGCACAACTGGTAAAAGCGGCTGGACGAGCACAGACAGTTTATAGTGAAAAATAACTTTATAGTCTATAAAATGTGATGTCGTGTAGCAGAGAGCTGCAAAACTACAAGTCCCAGCATGCTCTGGCTACAGACAGCTACTGCTTCCCAAAGCAGAGCGGTCGGTTGCATGCTGGGAGTTGTAGTTTCGCAGCAACCGCATAGCTACATACCACTACACCTGCCCTATAGATACATAGAGTAACAGCGCAGAGCTTCCTCTCACAGTGACAGCTCTGTAGCTGCCTAGGACTCCACATAAACTCGTCATTAGCAGCAGCTCCATACAAGCAGAAGCAGGCGGCCCTCGGCTATGGAGGGCAACGGCTCTACAGCCGGCGGGGGGTGTGGGGTCTGCAGTACCTCAGAGCCGCTCACTTCTTCTGCGCGGGAAACTCAACTGGGAAGCAGCTCAGCCGTCGTCGCGTCTCTTTCCAGGACGTAGCGGAAACGTAATGACGTCGCGAGGTCACGTGACCGCGCTTCAAACCTCGAGCCGTTGGAGGTGGAAGGGAGGGGGCGGAGCGGCTGTTTTCCCGCCACTGAGCGCATGAGAGGCTTCAGAGGAAAGTGACTCGCCGTGTGTGTGAGGAAACCGCAGCATGTGACCGGCAGTAATGACGCCTGAGGGTACCAGGCTTTCTCCCCATCGTCATTATTGTGTATTGCAATGTTATTAGCCACTCTAGTTACCTCATATACCCCCTTTATACCACGCAGGGAGTCTCTCACAGGTGGTGCGCCGTGGTTGTGTTCACACTGAGGCGGTTTTTTTTTTTTTTTTAAAAGAGTTTGACAAAAAATACATCTCTTTCCTATTTAGTTTGAACAGGTTCACATGGCGGTTTATGTGTGTAAAATTTTTATATATATATATATATATATACATAGTTGCCAACTTTTGAAAGTGAAAAAGCAGGAGACTCTAGTGGGCGGCGCGCGTAGCGCGCCGCGGCGAAAATTTGCATGGACACGCCCATTTTGTCGGTATGCCACGCCCCTTAAAAAGCCACCCCCCACTCCCCCAAAATGCATAACGGTTTGGAAGAAACCCAGGTGAGCCCTTATAGCCAGGTAGTACCCCCCCATAACCCAGGTAGCCCCCTTAAGGTGGTGTCCCCCCTTTTTCCCAAGTAGATGCCCCCTCTGTGCCGGGTAGAGCCAATTTTGTAGGGGTTTAGATCCCCCCCCTTTGTTAGCCGGTAGGGCCCCCCTTTGTTAGCCGTAGGTGCCCCATCGTTAGCCAAGTAGTCCCCCCCCATGTTAGCCAAGTGTCCCCATCTTTAGCCAAGTAGTGCCCCCTCGTTGCGGTAGTGCCCATCTGTTAGCCAGGTAGTGCCCTCTGTTGAGGTGTGCCCCCATTGGTTCCCAGGTAGTGCCCCCCATGGTTGCCGGTGTCCCCCCCTTTGTTTCCCAGGTGTGCCCCCATTGTTGCCGGGGGTTGCCCCCTCGTTGCCAGGTGTGCCCCCATTGTTAGCCAGTGTGCCCCCCATTTTTTGCCGTTGTGCCCCCTCTGTTGCCAGGTGTGCCCCCATTGTTAGCCGGTGTGCCCCCATCTGTTAGCAAGGTAGTGCCCCCTCTGTTGCCAGGTAGTGCCCCATTTTTAGCCCGGTAGGCCCCATCTGTTAGCAGGTATGCCCCCTCTGTACCCAGGTGTGCCCCCATCTTTTACCCAGTAGTGCCCCTCTGTTTGCAGGTGTCCCCCCCATTTTTTGCAGGTAGTGCCCCCTTTGTTGAGGTTGCCCCCCTTTGTTCCCAGGTAGTGCCCCAATTGTTGCGGGGTAGTGCCCCTTGTTGCCAGGTGTCCCCCCTTGTTAGCCCGGTGGCCCCCCTTTGTTGCCAGGTAGTGCCCCCATTGTTGCCAGGTAGTCCCCCCTCTGTTCCAGGTTTGTGCCCCCTTTTTGCCAGGTGTGCCCCTTGTTGCCAGGTAGTCCCCCCATTGTTACCCAGGTAGTGCCCCCTTTGTTCCCAGGTGTCCCCCCATTGTTCCCCAGGTGATGCCCTTTTGTTGCAGGTGTCCCCCCAATTGTTGCCAGGTGATGCCCCCTTTGTTGCCAGGTGATGCCCCCTTTGTTGCCGGTAGTCCCCCCTTGTTGCCGGGTGTGCCCCTCTGTTGCCAGGTAGTGCCCCTCTTTTGCCAGGTAGTGCCCCATTGTTGCCAGGTAGTGCCCCCTCTGTTGCAGGTTTTGTGCCCCCTCGTTGCCAGGTGTGCCCCCTTTGTTAGCCGGGGTAGTGCCCCATTGTTCCCAGGGGTCCCCCCATTGTTGCCAGGTGATGCCCCCCCCGGGGCCAGGTAGTGCCCCCTCTGTTGCCAGGTGTGCCCCTCTGTTGCCAGTAGTCCCCCCTCTGTTGCCGGTAGTGCCCCCTTTGTTGCCAGTAGTGCCCCCATTGTTGCCGGGTGTGCCCCTTTGTTCCAGGTAGTGCCCCCATTGTTCCCCAGGTAGCTGCCCATTGTTGCCGGGTAGTTGCCCCCATTGTTGCGGTAGTCCCCCCCTTTGTTCCAGGTGTCCCCCCCATTGTTCCCGGGTGTGCCCCCTCTGTTGCCGGTTTTTGCCCTCTCTGTTAGCCAGGTAGACCCCAAAAAGTAAAAAAAATAAAATAATAAAATCCATTACCTCCCCAGGCTCCTGCAGCGCGGCCCCCCCTGCCCGATCTCTTCAGCGGCGCAGGGGAAGTGGAGAAGCGCGCGCAACCCCCTGCAGCCGCGCCCCTTTCCCCCCTGCGCCTTTTGTTTTGGGGTATGTGCGGCGCACCACACCGGCGCCGTCATAAGGGGAGGAGGGAGGAGGGAGCGACCCCTCCTCCCTCCCCCCGACGTGAACAGCGGGGGGTGGGGACGCTGCGGCCCCCGCTTACCCGCTGTAGGGCGGGGGTCCGCGGCGCAAAGAAAGCCACCAGCGTCTCTTGCCCCCCCCGGTAATTTAAAAGGACCCCCGCCTGCAGGCGGCGGGGGAATGCCAATCCCCCGGGAGGGCGGGAGGGGACCCCAAATGCGGGCCCCCCGCCAAAAAAGGGGGAAAGGTGGCATTGATGTTTATATTATATATATATATATATATTTAATATTATTTTTTATATTTATATTTATTATTTTTTTTTACACAAAAACTTAAATAGACAATAATGGAAACATTTACCCCAGAAAAATATTTTGTTTTTTACAACCATATTTTGTTTGCTGAGTTAACTGGTGGCTTTTGTGTGTGAAAAGTGTGGTGTATGGTGTATATATATTTATATATTTATAATGTATATTTATATTATATATATATAAAATTTTTTTTTTTTTAAATGCACAGAAACAGGCTTGTGAACTCGTCAAACTAAATAGAGAAACGTATTTTTCTGTCTAAAGTGTGTATATGTATATCTATGTTATATTATTGTCTGTGTGAAAGCGTAAGGCTATGTTCACACGGTGTAATTGCGGCCTACAGTCCCGGTCGAAATTTATCCCGGGGTGATTTTGGAGTCTGTGATAGTGTGTACTCCCGCGGTGCGGGAGGTGGCAGCCCGCCGGCGTCATAGACATTCATTACTCGAGGCACGTATTCGCCGCAAATAATTGACATGTCACTTATCTCCCCCCGCGTACAATACGATCGTATTGTACGCGCGGGGAGAGTAGCGTAATCCATGTACCTCTAGGGAGAACTGTGGGTTACTGTAATTTCGGCGCGCATCTCGCCCGTATTAGAGCGCAAATATGACGCGAAATACGCGCCGAAATTCCCCCATGTTAACATTGGGGACACGGTGCCTGTGTTTACCCGTCGCTTGAGGTAATATGAGCCAGTAAAAAAAACTAAAAACATTTTTTTCTTGGCTGTTTAAAGCATTTTATGCTTATAATTTTACAATGGGAGGTAGTAGAAAATGTCCCAATTACGTGTGGATTTTGTTTGGTGAGTAATTGCGGCAAAAAATGCACAGCAATTGTGCGCTTTTAAAAAAAACAAAACACGATATGTGTGCGTATTTTGCAGCGTTCTCTTTCTGCCGTGTTCATTTGGTCTCGGGTGGTGTGTTCACATGGTGTTTGTGAAGTATGTATTTGGGTATATATTAGGCTATGTCTACACTGCAGTGGACAAAAAAACAGAAAACCAAATACTAAAAGCGTTCATAAAACTGTGGTTTTTGTCCACTGCTTGTCAAAATCGGCTAAAAAAAACATCAGTTTTTTTGGGTGCGGTTATTGGAGAGATTGTTGCTGCTCTTTTTGGAGTGATTTTTGCAGTATGGTCATATATTGTTCAAGTTGGGGTATATCTACTATATATGATTACTTGATTGTAACTTTAGTGTATACAGGCACTGTTCTGACTTACATCTGTCCCCTAGTTACAAATGGAGACTTATGTGGCATTCTGGCACTAGTAGTTCCATGTTCCACAGCAGATAGTAGCTGTAGAACTATAAGTTCCAGCATGCCACAGCAGCACGAGGTGAAAATCTTCTTAACAGGGACACAGACAGCAAAACAAATGTAAAAACCCCTCCCTGCACTATCCAAAACTTAAAAAAACAAAAAACTTTTGTGCTGTAGTTACATCTAATAATAATAATCTTTATATAGCGCCAACATATTCCGCAGCACTTTACAAATTCAAGGGTAAACGTACAGACATTACACATTAAAAGTACTTACAGATGAGACCCAAGGTGTGAGGGCCCTGCTGGTGAGAGCTTACAATCTATTAGGGTGTATGGGGGGAGACGAAGGGTGAGAAGTGCTAAATTTTCAATGGTCCAGCCTTGTTTCATAAATAGGGGTGGTTTACATGAAAATGGATGAACCTGCCACCCTGACAGTACATCTATATACAGGATAAGTGCCTGTGAGTGCCCACGTGCAGGGAGTGACAGATGTGTGTGATAGCAGTTAGGGATCTTGGTGGGCCAGACCGAGAAGATGTATTTTCAGGGCCCTCTTAAAACTGTGAGGGTTGTGAATGTGCCTGATCGCCCGTGGTAGCATATTCCAGAGAATTGGTGCCGCACGTGTGAAATCTTGGAGACGGGCATGGGAGGTTCGGATGATTGATGAGTGTAACCCGATATCAGCAGCAGAGCGGAGAGAGCGGGTTGGGTGGTAGACAGAGACGAGGGAGGAGATGTAGGGAGAAGCAGCGCTGTGGAGAGCTTTATGAGTGAGAGTGATGAGTTTATGCTGTATTCTGTACTGGATGGGCAACCAGTGCAGTGACAGACACAGGGTAGAGGCATCAGTATAGCGGCTGGAGAGAAAGACAAGCCTGGCTGCTGCATTCAGGACAGATTGGAGAGGGGAGAGTTTGCAGAGAGGAAGACTGATAAACAGGGAGTTACAGTAGTCAAGGAGAGACAGAATAAGAGCAGTAATAATAAGAGACAGTTGTTTTCACAGTGAGAAAAGGACAGATTCTGGAGATGTTCTTGAGGTGCAGGTGACAGGAGCGGGCAAGGGATTGGATATATGGGGAGAAGGTCAGATCAGAATCTAGTATAACCCCCAGACAGCGGGCCTGCTGCCTAGGAGAAATGGTGGTACCACATACAGAAACAGAAATAGCAGGGGGGGGGGGTTGGTTGGTAGATGGCGGAAAGACAAGAAGTTCAGTCTTAGTGAGGTTTAGTTTGAGATGGAGAGAGGACATGATGTCAGAGACAGCGGACAGACCGTCACTGGTGTTTTGTAGCAGGGCTGGAGTACTGTCACGGGAGGAGGTGTATAATTGGGTGTCATCCGCATAGAGATGGTACTGGAAGCCAAATCTACTGATGATTTGTCCAATGGGAGCTGTGTACAATGAAAAGAGGAGAGGACCTAGAACTGATCCCTGAGGAACCCCAACAGCAAGAGGAAGAGGAGAGGAGGTGGAACCAGAAAATGAGACACTGAAGGAGCGGTCAGAGAGGTAGGAAGAGAACCAAGCGAGAGCAGTGTCCTGGAGGCCAATGGTGCTGAGCATGCTGAGGAGATGGTGGTGATCCACAGTGTCAAACTCTGCAGAGAGATCCAAGAGCATCTAATAAATATACCTGTTCCGACTTACATAGAAATTCAACTAAAGAACAATCCTACAGTCCCTCTCCGGTTTGTAACCCGGGGTCTGCCTTTATATATTTGATTCCTCCATATATTGTAATTTGTCTAATTATTGTTTTTTTGAGGTATATGGAAGATACGCCATTCTGTGTGAATGGGTCAGATCATGGTTTTTAAAAGCTTTGAAACTTGTTTTAATTGTGACAGCCTGATAGTGTAAATATATTTATTGTTTAATTTATGTGATGAAATAAAAATGTATATTCCAGTACTTTTATTATGTTTTGTATTTGGATGAATCTATTTTAGTGACATAATGACTTGTTGAATTATATTAAATTAGTATTCATACAAGAGGGGATATCTAGGAATAGGTAGGACACTGTTAATGGACACATATTGCAAAGTGACTTGTTTTTGCAAGATCTTTAACATAAAAAGCAGCAATCCCTGTAGTAAGACAACCCCTTTTAGGGCATGTTCACACGGCTTATTTGGACGAGGTTTTCGGAGCGGTTCCTAGCCCAAAACCTCGTCCAAAACGCCCTCATTTCAGTGATTCCTATGTAAAACCTCGTTGTAGTTCACACACGACGAGGAGTTAACACGCTTCTTTGGCAAGAAGGGTCAAGTCAATTCTTGAAGCGTGTTTTTGGCGCGGTTTTGGGCGCGGTTTTTATCCTGGCTATTCATTTGTATGGGTGAAAACCTCGTCGAAAACCTGATCCAAAACCTCGCCAGGAAACGCCTCTAAGGGCATGTTCACACGACGGATTTGGCCGCGGGTTTCGACGCGGTTTCCGTGGCCAAAACCTGGTTCAAATCGCGTCCAGTTTAGTAACCTGGTTTCCTATGGGAAACCACGTTACTGTTCACGCGGTTTTCCCCTTGCCTATTAATTTGCATGGGGGCAAACCGTCGCCGTAAGCCATGCCCCAAACAATGCCCCATCCGCGACCATGCCCCGCGCCGCGACCACGCCCTGCACTACAAACCCGAGTCAGGAGACGTGAGTTTGCGGCGAGGTCAGGACGAGGCTTTGGCCGTGGGAACCGCGGCGAAAGCCACCGTGTGAACGAGGCCTTAAACCTCTTCTGAAGAAGCGTGTTTCAGGCGAGGTTTTGATGTGGTTTTGGGCGAGGAAACGCTCCGAAAACCTCGTCCAAAACCTCGTCCAAGTAAGCCGTGTGAACAAGGACAGATAAATCATCGCAATCAGGACAGAAAAAAATGCAGTTACCAGGACAGAAACTGATACCTGCTAAGGGCATTTTTATAGGCCAGTGGGGTATTAGCACTGCTAACTGCCCGGGCACAGTCCCAGCTGTATACCCACTGCAAAAATTAGTAACCTGTCAATAGCAACGACCAAAAGGAAAAAAGTGCAGTTAATAGTATAAGAACTTATCAAACTTTTTTTCTTTTCTTTATGAAGTCAGTATTACATGTAAATGTATACATCTGCAGGCTCGGTCAGGCGACGTTCAGGTGTGACAGATTGGCATTGCAGAGTTCACACCATAAATCCACTGCAGTTTACAGTATGATACATGTGGTTGGCTTTTCAAAATCCCATCCACATGTAGCAGAACGATTCTCCTTGCAAATTAGAGCATGCTGTTGCTTTTAAAGGCGGGGGGGATCATTTTACAATTTCTACGCCTCTGCCCGTAAGACCGCATGAGGGGGGAGAAAGCGCATTGGTCTCTGTACGTAAGATGTACTATGCTGTGTTTAGTGGAGCTTGTAAAATAAAATCTCAATCTGTAGCTCGGTCTGTGTCGGCCTTTACAAGCCTAGAGGTAGCAGCTATTGGATGTGAAGCTGTTCGAAGACTATCTGTTGAATGACCATCATGTACAAACTAACTGGTGAGGAGCTAATATAATGCGTTGTCTGACTGCAGCCAGGAAAATGGGGGTGCACCTAAATTAAGGGTGATGCGATTTAGGCCATGTTCATACGGCGTTATTTGGCGTGCATTTTGCGGCGTATTGCGCGTTATACGCTGCGAACTGCATGCCACAATTATGGTGATCCATAGCTCTCATAGAGAGCTATGGGTTACACGTCATCCCCCCCCCCCCCGCGCGTACAATACGATCGTATTGTACGTGCGGGGAGATAAGTGACATGTCAATTGTTCGCGGTCAGCGCCACTCCCAAATCACACAGCGCCGCAATTACGCCATGTGAACATACCCTTACAGCATCACAAAGGCACCTGCTGCAGTTTGAATAATATTCATTATGCTCGAAAGTGCAATATAGCTTTGTGTTGTAACTCTTTAGTAGGAGATTCTTCAGACTTGCTAATGAATCCTTTTTAATTGTGTTTTGTTTGCTAGGAAGTATCTGAATATGTCTGCAGCAATTCTTGGGCTCAGCTTTAGGTCGGTGACATCACTGGAAACTGAGGCTGTATCCCTCCAGTCTGCAAAAATCCCGGTGCTGGAAATTAATAACATGCGAGCTGTAATTCTACAATCGTGATTCTTGCACCGAAGACGACCTCTAAAGCTAAATATGGTACGTTTTTGAAAGTTATTGAGGGCCAGCAAGAGAAATTTTGCATCATCGTAGGAGTTTTTCTTTAAAGCTTTGTAGGCATTTCCATTGGTGCCCTCTTCTTTGAAGAACACTGAGTGCCTCAGCAGCCTCAGGTTTTCTAGCAAGGGTACGTTTACACGGCGTATTGCGGCACTTACTGTATGCTTCGCAATACGCAGGGTGTTTTAGGGTATGTTCACACGACGGGTCAGCCACATTCACTGCATCGTCACTTCTCTCCCCCGGCGTACAATATGATTGTATTGTACACGGGGGAAACGAACTAAAATTCATATTCTCAGCGAAAACATACCCAATTACCCAAGGTTTTTCACACCAATTTTGATCTTGTTTGGATCCATCTGTCAGATGGATCCAAACAATTATGCCCTGTGAACATAGCCTTAGAAGTATGCACTGGCCAGCACATACTTCTGAATGCCTGCCGGCCCCTATTCATTTCTTTTTTCCCCTGTGGGGAAATCAAGGAGCCATAATTACCGAAATTTTGGCCCCATTTGGGGCGTATTGCACCCAAATTATGCTCAAATAGGGCCCCCAAAATACCCTTTGGGAACATACCCAAAGACCCATTTTTTTTAAAAGCGGTTTTGAACCTGTAAAAATTTTCCCCGAGTCCACCCTTATACCAGCCACTGAAAAGGGAGACTCTCCTCCATCTTGCTTTTGGGAGTTAACAAAATAACAAACACTTTTCCCCAAAAATGAATGGGGGACTTGAAAGTGCGGTACTCCCAACTCTAACCGCTCGTACAGCTACAAAGGGGTCTTAGAGAAATTTTATACAGGAAAAACCCCTTTAAAAGGGATAGTCCAAAAAAGCTTTTTCAATAATCACATTACTAAATAAAGCCTTATCAGGTAACCATTTAAAGTTCTCATCCAAAGCTCTCATATGTTAATGAAATGCAAAATCCGGGTTCTTGGGCCTCCCCTTTCACTTTGCCGAACTATTTTGATACCTCTATTGTGTTAATTGTTCACCACTTTCAAGATCTCTATTTTCTATCTGTGAAAAAAAACTATTTTTTAACCCAGAGTTTGAAAGCCAACAGACCAAAATATTTTCACATTACTTTTTAAATTTATCAGTCTAGAAAATTCCTCGACAAATAGACTGTGCATTTACCTTCAATATAGATAAAATATATGACCATTTTTCAAGGTTGGGGTATTCCACCGGCAAGGGTTTTCAGATTTTTTTGGGATTTGAAAACCGTTTAAAACCCGCTGTCAACCCCCCCCATAGGGGCAAAGAAAATCCCCCTGTATTACGCTGGATTTTTTTTCCGCCGTTCCGAAAAACCACAATACAGAACCCAAACCTTTTTTTCAGGGGATGGGGTGCTATTCATTTTTAAAAGAACGGGTGAATCCCAAACCGGGGCAAACCCCCTCCCCAAAACCACTGAAAAACCTTAAAAATATCGTAGGGTTTCTTAAACAGAATCCAACCGGTTTTTGTCTATCATTTTTACATAGTGCCCCATGAACCGCAATCGAAAATTCGAGCTGTAGTCTACACAGCACGGATTCTTTTGTTGGTTTTCTGAACCGCTGGCCTCCCCCGGGACAAAAAATTTCTATTACCGGGCCATCGAAAACCGATTTCCAAAACCGTAGTAGGGCAAAGTAAAATACTGCCTTTTTCCGAGGGCATTTAAATTTAACTTTAACAACCCTATAGCCATACACTATGGCTACTATGATTTCCATTTTGGGGAGGCCACCAAAAAGGGACAAAATACTCATCGGATTCTGAGTCTTAAAACTGCGTCGAAGACATTTTTTTAACAATTTACACAAAACCGGGTTTTTAACCCGTTTTTAATTTTTTCTTGAAAATTACATTGGTTTTAGATTTGGGTTTTAAATAGTTCTTCCCCCAGAGCACTTTTTTTTTGACAAAAATCATGCCAAAAAAAGCGCACAAGCTTCTCTTTTTTCATGCACCCCTTTACTTCAATATAAATTTTTCACCCTTTTTTGGAAGTGAAATACGGCGAACACTGAACATTTTTGAGTTTTTGAAAACCTCAAAAAATCCATCGTGTGAAAAAAGTGAAAATTTTAATAGATGGGGGGGGGGTTTTCAGTGGGTTTTTTTTAAAATCCGAATCACCGATTTGCCAAAAAAAAGCTTCTTTGGGGAAAACACAACAAATAAATTTTACAACCCTGTTTTTTGAGCCCTTAGAATTAATGGGGAGGACGGACAAACACGCCCTCCTCTTTCTTAACACATGGGCCTAACAACAAGGGGCTGACCTGTAAGTAAAAAGTGGGGCCCATGGGAACACCCTCAAGTCTAGAGTTTTTTCAGCCCGGACGGGGGGGAGTTCTTTACTACAGCAACAAGATCTTGAACAGGGTTGAAATAAAGGGTTATTCACATGTAACCCCATCAATTCACGACCCAAAAAAAAGGTATTTCATACGGCTGATTTTGAAACTTTTTTCCAAGCATTTCGGAGCTTTTCCCCACTCCCAAAAACAAAATCAAAACCTGCCTAAACTGCTTCTTCAAAGGTTTTAGCCCGTTTTTCTCACGCGGTTTTGTACGGGGTTTTAAACACTTTTTCCCCCATACAAATTAATAGAAAGTAAAAAAACCCAAAAAACCCCCGCGAAAAACACTTTCAAAATTTGACATGCCCCAAACCCCTTTTTTTTCCGCCCCCCCTTCCCAAAACCCCGTCATTGGAACTACAGCCGTTTTACAAGCAATCAATTAAATGAACTGGAGGGGTTTTGGAGGCATTTTGAATGCTGTTTTGAGAGCGGAAACGCTCTGAAAACTGTTTCGAAAACAGCGTCAAAATCAGCCATGTGAACAACCCAAGGGCAGCCCCCCACTCCGGGTTTTCACCCATTTTTTTACACACTTCTGGGTTTTGTAGGCCATTTTAAACTGGCTGCCAACCTTTTAAACAGGACTTCAAGGAATACCCCTAAGGGGTCCCAACCCACGGTTTTTTTCCCCCGGGACATTTTTTTTAGATCCCAGCCCCCAAAAACATTGAACATGTTCATTCTTCCGCTGGTTTTCGGGATGAACATGAACATGTCAGCACGAAGGGGAAGAGCTTGATCCGCAAACTGCGGAAAAAAGCCGCCCCTTCACAACCCCAAAACAAAAAAACTTTCGGGGTTTCCAACCGGGATTTCTCCGGCCGTTTTAAAAGGCCTCTAAAGTTTGCACTCTTTCTCATCTTCCCCTCACAGGGAACCACCCAATGTAGGCAGGGGGGAAAAATGCAGCCCTCCGCTTTGGGGAAAAACAAATCCCATCATGCATTTTTATAATCTTAAAAATGGGGAATGGGAGTTGTAGTTTCCAAAGCCAGGGCCCAGTTGACACCCCTGTGGGGGAAATCCGTGAAAGCAACCACTGCATTTTCCTCCCAGAAAAAAAGTTGAAGGGGGGACGCCCCGAATCATTCTCGGGATCAAACGTTGAATGCTCCCAGACAATAGAGTGATGGCAAATCGTCGCAATGCGCTATCACTTTGAGATGGGAATACTCCTTTACAATGCAAACTACTTTAGAAAGTTTTCAAACATGGGGATATTTTGAACCAATACCAAAATTCAGGGGCAGAGTAAAAAATTTTTATTTTTATTTGAAATTGACCACAATAAAAATTTTTGCCCCCCTTAATATAATTTAATCGGATAGTAAGAAAAAAAAAATTATCTGGGAGAAGGGGAAACCTCATCCTGCACGGAGACTCAATCTAAACCCCCCAACCCATAACCCATACTTACATTTCAGTGTAACGACTCTGGAGAAAATAAGTAAGTGCGGCGCGGCGTGTTGTGCTGGGTGCTCTCGATTGTGTATCATCTCAGTCCCTTCAATAGACTTATCGCTTTCTAATGAGCTCTCTCCAATATTTTTTTTAATAATTGTAACCACCAGAGGCGCCCCCTAAAATATAGGGGTGTTCCTGCAACAATGCAAACATTTTCTGTTTATCACCAAACATTTCATTTATCCCATTACACGCTGAAAGAATTATTATCTCTCCTGTTGCAGCAAAATAAAAAAAAAAAAACAGCAAAAAAAAAAAATAAAATAAAAAAACACGAACTCCTTTTCCTTTCTCCTCTAATGGAATTCTGTTTTGGAAATGTATTTTGGTATTATAAGGTTCCACTTTCTAGGAGTACGGGTTTAATCAGTCTAAAAGCACTTAAATCTTAACAAACACATAAAACTTTTATTTCAACGCTTTCTGTATGTCCAATTTTGACATTATCTCATTTCCCTGTCGGTATTTTTTAAGCCCAACATAAAAATCGCATGGTGGCTTTTGATCTCCAGCTGGTGATTAAACCACATGATGGAAGTTTGAAATATTCTTGTGCCCATTAGCATACCCCTAAAACACTTCTTATAAAGCAGAGTTGTTTTTTTTTCCAATAGGAAACATTTACAAAGAACACAAATTACACCTTTTATTTTACATTTCTGAGTAATGGAGTCAGTGGACAGAGGGGAAAATTCAAGCGAGGCGGAATTTTCCAAAAAGAAAAGAAAATAGGGAAACTTTAGTCTGTTTCACATTTTTGGGGCTTTCATTGGCCATTATAAAGGGTCTTATAAATTTACAAACTGCAGGTGGTTTAAGCTACCTTTTCTGTAGGATTAAAAGGGGAAGAACTGACTCTATGATATATAGGTTAAATGATAAAGAACTGAGCTCTGGATTAAGATAAAATAGAGAGGAGAACTGACTCTTGCATAAGGGGTTATATATAGAGGAAGAACTAGGGTCTGTGATATATAGGGTTTTTTTTATGGGGGAAACTGAGTTTTTTGATTATAAGATTAAGATAGAAAAAGGGCTGAGCTCTGTTTATAAAGGGTTATATAAAAAGAAGCTAGCTCTGTGCTATATATGTTAATATAGAGGAAGAACAGCTGTTGATAATAGGGGTTATAGTAAGGGGAGAAGCAGCTGTGTGAAAATATAGGGTTATATGAAGAGGAGAGGCGAGCCTGTGAATAAGGGGTTTTATAAGAGGGGAAAACTGAGCTCTGGATCTATAGGGGTTTTAAAGATGGGGAGAGAAGCTGACTCTTATATAAGGGTTTTTTTGATAGAGGAAAACTGACTGTGTATATTTAAAGGGGTTTTATGAAGAGGAAGGGCTCTGTATATATGGGTTAAATAAGGAGAGAGAGCTCGAAATGGGGATAAAAGAGCTAGCTCTTGATAAGGGTTTTTTATTTTGAGGGAGATGATATATAGGTTATATGAAGAGGGAAGAAACTGAGATCTGTGATTAAAGGTTATAGGATAAAGGGGAGAAGCTACTCTGTGATATATAGGGGTTTTATATAGAGGGAGGAACTAGCTCTTGATATAAGGGGTTTTAAATAGAGGAGAGGGGCGAGCCGTGATAATAGGGGTTTTATGATAAGGAGGGGACTACATACGGGAATCTGACTTAAAAACCGGCGGCAAGCCTATCAGGGGGATGAAAAGGGCTGAGCTAAGAACCAATCCTGAGCAGCCCATACAAGGGGAAAACAGGAATAGGTTAGGGCACGTTAAAGGCACAATTGCAAATGACTTGTTTTTTCAAGTCTTTAAAATAAAAAGCGCAACCCGAGTGAACCAACCCCTTTTTAAACAATGACGCCTCCCACTACTGCACATGACTACCATAGTACCCCACTGCGATCAGTGATTATTGCAGTAGTCCCTTTTCCAAAAAAAAACCCAATTTCTTTACAATGACAAGATATGGAAAGGGAACCCCCCAAACAACAGTGTGGTACACCCAGAATTTGAAAAAACAAGTAGTTTACTATATATTGTAACATTATGGGGACAGTTTGGTAAAAACCTCACATTTTTTTTGCTAAATACCTGTGCCATCTTCCATTTCTCTGGATACCCAACAAATTTGCCCTCCTTTTGAAGTAGTAGTGATGTGCCCTCTCCGGATCTTACCTGTCAAAACCCCTTACTTAAAAATTGTGAAAATTTGCAAAAAAGCTGAAGGTTTTTAAAATTTTATCCCAATCAACTCGGGGGGACAGGGGGTTTTCACTAAGATCCAAAATTTTAAAAGGAATTTTCCAAAGTGATATAGGCCTATAAAATTATTAAATCCTCTAAAAGGAAAGGGGCTTTCAAAGCAAATCAGAGACGGGCTTTTGATTGTGCTTACTTTAAAAAGTGTAACTCAAATGATAACGTGCCCATTTACCCTATGTTTTTTAAATTACACGAACCATTTCATAGAATCCATGGCTGTCATGGAAGACGCCCTTTGATGCCAGATTATATTTTTATGAGGGTAAAACGAAACAAAAGGATTTTGTCCTCTTCATTAAAGAATACTTTATAGTAGATGGATGAAATAGTGCGCCAAAACCATCGAAACCCCAAAGCAAGAAAGGTGCTACCATAAAGCTCGCATCCTCATATAGATAATAATTAACACCTTATTACATAAAAGTTACAAAAAAAACCCCCTCCAAAATCTATAAACAAAAAGACAAATGTAATTTTTAAGGCTCGTTCCACACAAATTTTTTTAAACCAAACCAAGCAATTCCCATTACAAACCATCTAAAAGCCAAAAGCAAATCATCCCCATTGACCTCAATTGAAAATACGTGTTCTGCTCGGGGCTTCACACAAATATGTGTTTTCTTATTAAAGGTGTGTTCTCACCATGGACTTTGTTGGCAAACCAATAAGATATGCCATCCAAGCCTGATAGGTGCGGGTCCCACCTCGGAGACCTGAATCTATGTTGGGAAGGAGCACCTGAAATTGTCAGCGCGGAACAAAGAGCGGGTCACCTGTGCCCAACCTTTTTTTGAGGGACGCTTTGTTTTCTCCCTTTGTTTTAATTGGGGGTTCCATACAGGGGGGCGCGTTCCCTCCATTCTGTTCAAAAGGATTCCCCTAAGGGGGGCACTGTGTTCTCTCCATTCTGTTTATGGGGTTCCCAGAGAGGGGACGTGTTTCTCTCCATTCTGTTCTATGAAAGTTCCCAGTACAGGGGGGGCGTGTGTTCCACTATTCTGTTCATGGGTTCCCAGTCAGGGGACGTGTTTCTCTCCTTCTGTTCAGGGGGTTCCCATACGGGGCGCTGTGTCCTCTCCATTTTGTTCTATGGGAGTTCCCATAAGGGGGGCACTGTGTTTTTTCTCCATTCTTTTTAGGAGTTCCCATTTGAGGGAGCGCTTGTTCCTCCATTCTTTTTATGATTCCCAGTACAGGGCACTGGTTCTCCTATTCTGTTCTAGGGGTTCCCAGTACTGAGAGGGGAAAATTCGGCCATATTTTTAACCTCACAAGAATAAATGGGAAAGCAAGTCAATTTGGGGGCCCCTCCTCTGCTTTTAGCCGATACTCCAGGGGGCCCCTTTTCCCAGACCGGCATTTTTCCCCAAAGGGGGGGCCTGTATTTCTCCATTTGGGCATATCGCTAGGATATGCCATCAAAGTGCATGGTGGGAACAGCCCTTTAATTTTTTCATCTTTATATGGAAAGTAAGTTTAATTGTCTATAAATAAAGTGGGTTATTACAAATTGAATGTTCAAAAAGAAAGTGTAGCTACTAAATCTTTTATTATTTTTCAATCTTGTGTTGTAGTTCTTTGATATATATTTTCCTATGTTTTAATGGCAAATGTTATAATATACTTGTCTATACTTAAACACCATTCTCTTAATTGTTTTTAATAAAAAAAGATCCCTAAAAATAACAATTCGAAACTTTTTTTTTTTTAAAATCGCTTGTCTGTTCCCTTTTCTTTTATCTTTGGAAATGTATGACTAAACTAACAACTGGGCATTACCATTCATCGTGAAAACAGGCGTTTCCCCCACAGTTTGGGATTAATAAACAAAAGGGGAACTCCAGCTCGGAAATGGTGTCTTCACAGTTATTTCCCTCAATCAAGGTACACAACTTTTAGAGGGTTTACTGAAGCAGAACACGATTGAATAGCCAACCTGTATTTTCCCCCCCCTTTCAGGACTTTTTATTTTACATTTCCGATACACAAGCAAAAGGTCACCTAAAATGAAATAAAAAGCAACCCAAAAAAAACACGAGCATATGCTTTAAAGGGGTCTTGCCATGAAGTGAAATTGATGTGGGAAGCTTGCAAATGAAATAACAAACATTTTCACCATTCATTATGAGAGCTCCTCAGTCCTGGTCAGACATGCTCAGACATCACCTCTCCTCTCAGGCAGCTACTAAGTGTTCAAACCCCAGATGCTGTCACTCTACTCCCGTCCTCTGTACTCCTTAGTAATTAGTCAAACATTGCAAATAAATAAAAAGAAACCCCAATCAGGTCTGTGCATTGACAAAGAGAAAAAAATCCACAGGTTTGGTTCCTGCAGGGATTTGTGCTGGGAGGCAAAAACTTTACCTCTCAGCTACTCACAGTGCTTTACATAAACAGACCTTTTTTTTGACTACAGAGAGGAAAGGCCTGGTGATGTCATCCTGTTGGGTCACATGATATGCAATTCAAACAAATCACACACGCCCCCTTCTGATCACATAGAGCTGAAGAGCTGGATGCAGGAGTTATGAAATGAGATCGTGGCAAAACCCCTTCAAGTATGCATTACAAATCAACAAGTATTGCACATGTACAAGCAAATAAATGAAGCCCTCTATTCAGAGAACTCGTAGCTGCCATTAAATCCGGCTTTTCCTCTGACCACTACCAACTTAGCGCACGCTTCACTTTTCAGAGTCTTTCAAGAATCATCGTTAAAGAAGTAGCAATATTTTCTAATGTATAATTTATCAGCAGACCCCCAAATTAGTGCCTGCGGAGCACTATGTTTGATAACCTCAGAAGGCTGTAGAGGAAGCAGTTACTGGTGTAAAGATGGAATTACCTCACCTACCAAGTGCGTTTCTTTTCATAAATCCACTTTTCAGCAAACTTCTCTACTTTTAAATGGGTATGTTCTCTCACACATTACAGCGATTAGAGGTTTATTTGACACTTCAGTTCCGTGTGAAATGTTATATGGTCGTTAGAAATCAGCTTCGCACGGTGTCGGGATTGAGGACTTTTCTAGTGGTCAAATAGTCCTTCCTTTTTACCCTCAAAATATTGATACTCCAGTATCAGCAGCACACTATTAACACTAAAGAACTATCAAAAGGCACATAGGAATTTTTGGAAAAGCATTTCTGTTACTTAGAATACATGAAAAATGTTTGAGGTTCTTAGTTCACATTTTTGATTAAAACTGTTTAAGCCCACCTCCCAATCAGCAAGGGGACAGGTAGGAACCTGCTCTAACGTTACCTCTCTTAGTGCCTGTTCAGACCTCCACATTTCATGTAAAAACATTTTTCAAGTATTCTAAGTAGCAGAAATGCTTTTCCAAAAATTCCCATGCGCCTTTTGATAGTTTTCTGGGGCTAGTAGTGCGCTGCTGATACTGGATTGTGTTTGTATGTTACTGCCACACCAGTGTGCACCTATGCTCATTTATTTCCCAAAAAGTTTTTGGGATGTGCAGAACCAAATATTGTTTTCTAGGCTACATATATATATAAGTGTGGGTGCTCAGTGGAAAAAAGCCCATAGGATTGCAATCCAAACGGTAGAGAATCCACAGCACAACCTGTGTATCTTGTGAAAAAGTGACACTTGAATATACTGTATTACATAAAAAGTTCTCCAGAACAAGCAGATTGCATAATAGAAATAGAGTTATAATCCCACAGTCCGACGTTTCGGCCCAATTGGCCTTCCTGAAAGGGACTTGTAAGGTGGGAGTAGGGAGCCAGGAGCCGTGGGATTAGAGCTCCGTTTCTATTATTCATACTGCTTGATATGGAGAACTGAACATTTTATGCAATATATTCAAGTGTGTGAATAAAATCGCTGTTTCGCAAGATATACAAGGTGTGCCGTGGATTCTCTACTGTTAAAGGGTCTTCCGACACTAGCAAATGCTCACTAGTCAGTCGGGGCATGATATGGAATAGAAAAAAAGAATACCTATCTCGTAATCGCTCTCTCTAGGTGATCCCGGCAGCATTCTCCATGTGACTGCTGCAGCCAATCACAGACTGCAGCAGTCACGTGTTCATGATCACTGCAGCGGTCACGTGAAGAAAAAACGGGGAATTCTACTGCCAGGATCACCGGGGCAGCTGCAGTGATGGAGCAAGAGCTTCTACGAGGTAAGTGTTCTTTTTTTCTTCTGTTCTATGGGTGCTTTCACACGTTGCGTTTTTTTTTGTGCATTTTTTATTTTTTTTTGCAGTAAAGCACAGTAACTCATGTTCAATTTACTCTCCAGCTGAGAACACAGATTTAGAGGCCTTCACTCTTTGGGGGTGGAAGAGGTGAGGGGGACCTTAATGAGGACCAAATGCTCGTTAGTCTGTCAGTGCGAGATATAGGGTGCTTTCACACGGTGCGTTTTTGGTGCGTTTTTTGATGTGTTTTTTTTTCTTTTTTGCTAAAATGCACAGCATAAATTACTGTGCATTCCTGCAAAAAAAAAAAAAAAGGCACCAAAAACGCACCTTGTAAAAGCACCCTATATCTCGCCCTGACAGACTAACGAGCATTTATTAGTGTCAGAACACCTCATTAAGGTCCCCCTCAAGATACACAAGGTGTGCCGTAGATTCTCTACTGTTTGAATTGCAAGCCTATGGGCTTTTTCCACTGAGCACCCACACTTCCACCAGGTGAACGGCACCATCGTAGTCACACCTTTTAAATATCTAAGCACCAATTAGACGTGATCACAGTATTTTTAGGGCAGAGAAGTTGGCCTGCACTACAGTCAGAACACATCATTAAAGTCCCCCTCACCTCATCCTCCCCAAAAGAGTTAGGGCCTCTAAATCTGTGTTCTCAACTGGAGAGTAAATTCAACATGTCCAGTGATCTGGTCACGCCCTCGGCAACATGATTATAATAAAATAGTAGTATACACTATACATGGAACACTATGCACCTCAATATGTCCGACCACTGGACATGATCATGACAAAATTCTGTTATAATCTCTAAGTGGGACTCTTCATCTCCCAACATGACCGATCACCGGACATGACCACAAGACAATTCTGTTATACTTTGTACATAGAACACCTTACAACACGACAGACCTCTGACACAATTCTGTTATACTTTCTCCATAGAAGACTATAAGCCCAAACATGTCCGACCACTAGACATGACCATAATACAATTCTATTATACGCCAAATACAGAACATGACCGACCACTAGACATACCCATAATCCAATTCTATTATGTTCTGTACATCAAACACTACAACTCCCACCATGGATGACCAAATTCTGTTGTACTCCAAATACAGATCACTATAACCCCCAACATGACCGATCACCTACCGTTATAAAATTCTGTTATACTCTATACATAAAGCCATATGACCCAACCAATATGGCCAATCCCTGGACATGATCATAATCCAGTTCTATTCTACTCTAAGCAGATGAAAAATACTACAACTCCCTCCCTCTTTCCCCAGCACCTGCATTGTAGGCACTTGGCATAATAATATGCTTTGTCAAATTGATGTGACTGACAGCATGGGATGACAATAGCCGTATACATTCACCACACCTGTACGCAAGTGCTCACAGCTTGAGGTAAGTGTCATGAGAGGATCACATGCTGAGAAGATGCTTTTTTTAAAATTTCTCCAAACAGGACCTGTATTAGGGGTTATTAGTCTGTGGCCAAAAATGTAATCGCCTCAAACAGTTGAGATAAAAATCAGAAGTGGTATTTGTCAGCAGATATGGGATTTGTATGGCAATTAACCCTTCAGTGTACCAGTAATGAAATCATAGATAGTGGTGATGATACAAATGACAGATTTGCAGCAGAAATCGGCAAAATAGGGAAGCTCACAATCTACTCTGCTGCTCCAGAGAGTACAAGCAATGTTTCCCAGTGCAGTATGTTAATGCTGCAACACAGCTATGGAGATTGACTTTGTTTTCCCAGCCGACTTGTCCTTGTGTCCCATGTGGGATTTTATACAGTGCAAGAAATAGAGAAGTGTCTTATTCTATCTGTGCAAAACACATTTCGAGTCCCAGTCCTCTAATACAATGACTACCAACCTGCAGCTCTTCAGTTCTTGAAGAACTACAGGTCCCAATATGCCTTGGCAGTGTCCAGCTTTCATTGCATGCTGGGAGTTGTAGCTTGGCAAAAGCTAAGAAGCCACAATAAAAGACCTCTTAATATAATAACATTACTTTTAGTATTAAGCTTGATTTCCAATTTTGTGTATTTTGAGCTAATTTATTGAGATTTTGTCTACTACTGCATCTCAAAAAATTAGAATATCATTGAAAGTTAAAGGGGTTCTCCAGGACTTTTTATTTGTTATAGGGGTCATAAATGTATTATATTAAACCTTTTAATTCCTACTGGAATGAGTCTATACAATATATGGGTTTCTCTATTTGACTTAAATTATTGATATCAATTATCTTTTCAGTGATATTCACATTTTTTTGAGATGCTCTAGTACGTTGGGCCACATGTATGAAAACTGTGTAGGTTTAAAACTCACTTTGTTGCCCATACCAACCAATCAGAGCGTCCCTCTCATTTTTCCAGAGCACTATATGAAATGAAAGGGGGCGATCTGATTGGTTGCTATGGGCAGCAACGTGAGTTTTAGACAGTTTTCATACATGTGGCCCTTTGTCTATCAGTTCCTCACTATGTTCACTTGCTGTCAGTGAATTGGACGCCTTGCTGATGAAATTTTGTCCTGATCATGTGATGATCACACAAGGGCATAGCTTGCTATAGTACGGTTACCAGAGTTCTCTCATGTGATGAGCACGAAACCTTTGTGATCATCACATGTAGTAACCCGTAAGGGTCTCCATTTGCTGACAACAAGCAGAGATCTTGGAAACCACAATCAATTTCTGCACAAAGTATATTAGAAACTTGCATAGTTTTTGTTTCCACGGGATAAAGTGCAATGAGGTACAGTATGGACCCACAGCAGACTGTGTTAGGGCATTTTCACACGGCGTAATTGCGGGACACATATTTGCGCTTCAATACGGCCGAAATGCGTCCCGCAAATACGGTAATTCATAGCTCTCATGGAGAGCTATGAATTACGTCCGTCTACCCCGACGTAGAATACACGCATATTGTACGCCGGAAGAAGGAAGTGACACATCGCTTCTTCGCTGCGCTCACGCGTAGTGGATAACGAAAGTGTATGGGGCCGGCAATACATCGTATGAATATACCTTATATAAATACATATAATCCATGAGAAAAAAATGCTCCAATGTGACCTGTTCCATTGGATGCCTTATAACAGAGCTATTGGAATCACCTGACTTTTTGGGACTTGCTGCGCTCCAGTGCTGTTTTTGCGCTTGCTGCTTAGCTCTGTGTATGAGTATTTGGGGCACTTAAGACGGGCGAAGTTAGGGTGCTTTCACACGGTGCGTTTTTGATGCGTCTTTTGTGCAGAAATGTATGGCATTAATTGCTTTGCCTTTCTGCACAAAAACGCGTCAAAAAAGGCACCAAAAACGCACTGTGTGAAAGCACCCTTAGGGAATTGGTTGTTAGGGCATGTATGGATTTGGCAGTCGGGGGAATTCTTGCACTGGAGTTAATAGTTTGTCACATAGCAAAAAAAAACGTATTATTTAATTTGTAGGGGGTGGAGGGAGCACTAAGCTCAATCGGTGCCCAGGTAACGGAAGGCTTAGCATTGTGATATGTGACCCTTTACTTTACTAATGTATTTATAGGCAACAACCACGAGAGGGAGTAGCAGCCTTTCCCAGGCCTCAGTGAATAAGGCATCAGTCAAGAAGGGAAGTGACAAGAAAGACATTTATATTGGATTGTAAAGAGAGAACAAGGTACCTTTAGTGCTATATATTGTTAACCGATCAAATGCGTTCTCTTTATGTGAAGTAAATGTGATGATAGCGAACATCTACTCTAGTGAAGAGCAGTAACGATTATTTTAGCAATTGAAGCTTGGTTCACATGTGAGTGTTTCATCATGATAAGGAGCACAGTGATCAAACGGTTTGCTGTCTACGCAATATAACAAAAATGTTGGAGAAAACCCCTTTGTCAGCTCCTAAAAAGACAATAACTGTTCATTAGTATTGTTTAGAATTGGACAGTGTATATATGACCGATTTTAGACTTATGCATATTATGTTTTTGTTGAGAGTTCGGGATGGGGATATCATATAAGGTGTTATATAATGTGACAAATGTATTTAAGGAGTACAGGCAGTCCCTGACTTACATTGTTCCGACTTACATCTGTCCCCTAGTTACAAACGGAGACCTATGGGGCATGCTGGCGCTTGTAGTTCAATGTCCACAGCAGATAGTAGCTGTGGAATGACAAGTTCCAGCAGGCCACAGCAGCACATGAGGTGAAGTCTTCTTAACAGAGGCACAGGCAGCAGAACAAATGTAAAAACCCTTTAGTGCTGGAGTTACATTTAATAAATATACCTGTTCTGACTTACATACAAATTCAACTTCAGAACAAACCTACAGTCCGTCTCCCAATCATAACCCGAGGACTGCCTGTATTTGTAAAGTGACCGCATATTGCTAGGATGTACCATCCCTTTTCGGTCGGGTCCTAAAGGATTCCAAAAGCGATCCTTTTCTATGCACTTTAACGATCTCTCTCTCAGATTTGTACGTTTTTCACCTTTGCTGTTGGCAGACGTGGGGTTAAGCCAACAAATGAATGAAAAAAAAGAAATAAATCTCTGTCACTTTGAATATTGTCACTGTACAAACCAATGAGAGTACATGACTCTCCACACTTTCCTCTAATAAATGAAATTAAAATGCGGCATTGTTTCGCCACCTGTTCCATTCGATGGCTGTATTAATTTAATCTAGTGTTTTATGATTAACCAGAAATTTTCTCCTATTAGCCGAACTATTGTGGAGCAATTTACCTGTAGGAAAAAACATATTAACTTCATAAAGTTCAACGAAGTCAGCATGTTCCTGAATGCTAAAAGCTTTTCTACTAAGAGGTGAGTGTTCAGAATTAGACAAACACATCACCTATAAATGAGAACCAGACATAAAATATATATATATTTTTTTTTACTACATGATAGGATGGATATGAAATGGATAAATAGATGTGAGATAGACGGATAGATAGATAGGTAAGTAGGATATAGACCAGGGGTCTGCAACATCGGCTCTAAAGCTGTTGGGAAACTACATCTCCCGTCATACCCACTGATATAGATTATATAAATGCATGATAGGAGTTGTAGTTTCCCAACAGCTTGATAGCCGACATTGCAGACCCCGACATAAGGGATATCGGGTAATAGATAGGAGATAGATATTAAATGATACATAGATATGAGAGAGCTAGAGACACGTATAAGGATAGATAGATATGAGAGACAGATAGTAGGTAATAAAGGGGCGATAGATATTAGATATGAAAGGGACATTTATAAGAATAGTTTTCAACAATAATACTAAATAGGTATGATGTCTTATAGATGTTTTATGCTCTTCACTCTGCTGTCTACATGCAGAAAATAGCCGACTCTAAAAAAGAAAAAAAATTTACTTACATAGTAAGGGCATGTTCACACGGCGTAATTATGGCATGCATTTTGCGCCGTATTTGCGCTTCAATACGCCTGACATGCGAGCTGCAATTATGGTAATTCGTAGCTCTCATAGAGAGTAGGGGGGAGAGAGAAGTGACATGTCACTTCTTCACGGTGCTTACGCGCCGCTGATAGTGTAAATGGGGCCCACCCCCTCTGCTTTAGACTGGACGGCGCGTACTAAAACACTCGGCGTATTGCGGCGCGTACAGTACATGCCCCAATATGTCGTGTGAACATACCCTAATTGCCTGTTTACACGGCAATGGACAAATACCGGTCGGTTTATCCGGTTTGTGTGCCGTGCACACGGGGGGGGGGGATAGCTTTTCTCCGCGATGAGCGGCTTTTCCCCCTTTACATTCACTTGCACATATTCTGTCAGAATGTGCATGTTGAATATTTTTAGAGCGACCCGCAGGTGGCAAAACCGCCGGGCGGAAAACCTCTGCAGTGGGGACTGCTGCACAGGTTTTCCATAGAAGCCCGTTGTGCTCATTTGTGGCTGGTTTTTCAGACGGTCTTAGATCTCTGAAATCATTGCGTCAAAATGAGTGACCTATTGTCCTATCAGCTAGCATTAAATAGTGCTCACGATAGTCCTCCCATAATATGTCTCTCAGGCCTGGAGGCAATATAATGGGATAACGCATGCACTTGGGTTTGTGTAGGCAGAGTGGTGTTAATTTCTATAGGAATTGTATCCAATGCCCCCAGCCGGGCTCAGCCACATATTTGTCCTTTTACACAATGGTCTCTCACATGAGGTAACACAACGGCTCATACCTCATACCTTCATAGCAAAACTGTCTCTATCAGTTTATCGCAATCCAAACTTAAAGCTCACAATCAAATTATTAAATGCAGCAAGTCATTGAAATTCACTCGCAAGCCCTTATATGAATTTTAATAACCATTTGGCACGTTCTATTTTAAAGTAACAATCTGATAACATTCTGTGAAGTTACTTATTTCTTCTTGAAACTCTTGCTGCTCGAGAGAAGTTTGAGTTCAATATGCTACAATTGGCAATCAGCTTTGTCTTTGCCAACTGGCACTACACTTCAGGATCACAGCTGTTTCCAGAGAGAGGGAGGGTTTTTTTTTTTTTTTTTTATTTTAAATTTTTTGTGTAACAGAATTTTTGCCATTGGAGTTTTGCTACATTTGAAGTTTCCATCTGTGACACATTCGTAGCTGACACGACATAGGTGATCATCACGAAGGCTTGATTCACAGTAAGAGAAAAGTGCAGGCTGCAAAATACAAAAATGCATTTGTCTGATGTTTGTCCAGCTGAGAAGTCATGTACCCTTCCCATCCGGCAAATTGTTTATTTTTCGACAACATATATATTTTTTTGATTGTCGCCAATGCCCTTTATAGAGGGGTGGGGTGGGAGTGTCATAGAAAGACCATAATGCGGTCTTCACCATTGCTTATTTTATAGAACCATTCCCAAAACAGGACAGGGGGCATGTTTTGTTTCCATTCACTTCCCATTACATAGAGGTTACAGTGACTTTAGGGCATGAAGGAATGCACAAATACTTAGGAAGTAAACAAATCCCAGATCTGTAACCTCCACCCACCTTTATAGGGCATCGTCCAGACTTTGAAAATCCTACCTCATCTGAAGCCGCAGGTTGTCAATGTATACTCATTTCTTGTAAATAGTACGTCTATGGTAGTAAAACATAGGCTGCAACTCTATCACAAGACCAGAGCTACCACCCTCTTCCTACTCCTTGCAAGCAAGATAGCCAAACTTTCTAGATCCCACCACAGTTGCCATTGATGGGCTACCAATATCTACCCACCACTTTCTAAGAAGATGCCTTGGCCTTGTAGCTTTCTCTACAGCTGGCAAGACACCATGTTCTCATTGTAGCTGCTAAAACAAGGTCTACCCACTTCTCTCTAAGAAGAGATCTGGACATTGAAGCTAAACCTGACAAGATTCACCAAATTCTAACCACCTTCCAGTTGCTACAAAGATCTCTAAACCTTGCAGGTCCCAACACCATTGCCAAAAACTTACATAGAGCATATATGTACCTTGCAACTCTACCAAAAGACAAAAGCTACCAACCTCTAGCCACTTCTTGCTAAGATGATGTCCAGGCTTTCTAGATCCCATTACAGTTGCCAGTGATGGGCTACCAATATCTACCCACCACTTTCTAAGAAGATGCCTTGACCTCGTAGCTTTCTCTACAGCAGGCAAGACACCAGAAGATTTCTGATCCTTGATGTTCTCGTTGTACCTGTTAAGGCAAGGTCTATTTGTCTAAGAAGATACCTAGACGTTGAAGCCAAACCTGGCCAGATACAAGATACTAACTTCTAGCAACCGCCTAGTAGCTAAGAGGATATCTAGACCTTGTAGATCCGACCACTGCCAAACACAGGCTACCAGTTCTACTCACCACTTGCTAACAAGGGGGGACATATATGAAAACTGTCTAGGTCAAAGGCTGTCTTTGTTTCCCATAGCAACCAAACGGAGCTCCCCTTTAATTTATTTTTAAGAGTACTATATGAAATGAAAGCATGTCTCTGATAGGTTGCTGTGGGCAACACATAACGTCTATACACCTAGTCCATCTTCATACATGTGGCCCAAGGTGTCTAAATCTTATTGGCTTCTCCATAGCTGGCAAGACTTGAGCGATCAACCTCTACTCATCAAAGAGGATGCCTGACCTTGAAATTTTTATTGTACATGTTAAGATAGTATGTCAACCTCTGTTTTAGATGCCTAGGCCTTAAAGCCAACACTGGAGAAGATACACAATACTAAAATCTACCCAACTCCCTGTTTCTAAGAAGAAATCTGGACCTTGTAGATCTCGCCACAGCTGCT